>JTDE01004005.1:55918-84295 GCA_014338405.1 Paragonimus skrjabini miyazakii
GAATTCTCAGGTCAAGCGTCTTTTGCGGTCACAACACTGGCTGTGGATATGGATTAACTTCTCGGGATATCCGTTTGCGAGCAGCACCTTCCTCAATCTCTCTTCCTCTCCTTGCAAGCAGTCATTGACTGAGATCTGTCGGGCCTTATGAAGCAGGGTTCGCACCAGACCTCACCTGTGATTGACGCAAAAGAAGAAACCTGCAAATAATGTCCCTACCAAGTGGCCTTGTGGTGTACTGAGCGTTGTAGTGAGGCATCATGCCATCTAGTGAGTGAAATGTCTAGAAAAGATAAACTTTCGTTTGTTTCTTCTTCACCAGAAACGAAGGAGTTAGGATGAGAAAAATTAAAAAGTTTTAGCAGTGAAACAAAATGAATATTAGTGGTAAAAATCAAAATGTCTTCTACATATCGCACACAGAGGCTGATACCCTCTATAACAACAGATAGTTGTGGTTCAATCACTCCTAAAAAAAATATCCCCATGTGTTGGGCTCAATGGACCGGCCATCGCTACAACATCAACTATTTCACAAGATGATCACCAAAAATCACAACGGATTATCTCCGTGCGCAAAGGTATAAGTTTCACAAAGTAAGCAACTGGGAGGTAAAAGGTATAGTTCGGAAGGAAATAAAATCGCACAAAGAATTAAGTGCTTCTCGGAGGGGAACGTTTGTGAATAAAGAATCAACATCAGTAGAATACATCGTTTTGAAGTGTCCGATACGTCCTCTAAAAGTTGTGCTAGTTCGAAAGACTATTTTACACAATGGAAGGGTAAACATCTGACGGATGGGATGGAGAATGTCTACAAGCAATCTAGCTGAGTTGTCCGTGCACAGAATTGGACTTAATGGGTCAGCACACTTGTTTGTTTTGAGGCACCTCTTAACTGTGCGGGTTCCGGTTGGCTTCATTTTTCTACATTGAAGTTTTTGAACACACAAATACACTAACATATCACGTTACAGGAACAAGAGGACTGTGTCGCAAGTCACGTTTTGGTGATGCGACACCAGTGTGCCTCGGCATCCGCCTTTTGCATCTTACATTCACCATTACAGTCGAACGCTGAGCTTGCATGAAGCAGTTGTTAACAGAAAGTTCAAATCAATGTCGTTCGTTCGGACGTAACTTTTTCAGGATCGTCGCCTTCACGGGGTCAACAGTAACAGTGAACTAGTATATTCTGATATTCTGTGCACTTTCGTTTGTTCATCCGGTGTATTTTTGCATACAGTCAGTTTCATGTAGCTATAAAGGCACAATGATATTTGTTTGGACATAAGTGGTGTAGTCTCGGTCTAATATCTTCCTTATTAAAAGTATGGTAGTTTTGGTGTTACTGAACTGGTTGGTCGCATTTGCTCGACCAGTCCTTCCGTTTCGCTCCACACTCCCTGATAATTCAAAGACTGAATTCTCAATTAAGAGCCTCTTATCTTCATGAGTTTCTAACTAAATTCATGGATTTTTACACAAACCACATCATCCGGACGCACCTGTTTACCTGAAAAGAAAAGCCCACTATTGTCCGTAAAAAGGATGTGGCGAAAGTTTAACCACATGAGAAACCACCAGCACAAACTTCAGCGTGCGATTCGGAAGACTTGTTAATCATTAATGAAGTTATAATTCCTTAATCGATCAAAGGTTTTGTTCTCCAAAACTCCACGCAACCAGAGACACGAAGTATCAGTTTCCTCGGTTAATCAACTTATACGTTTTCAGTCACTCCTTAAACCATCCAAAAAAGGACACATCCTCAGTTGACGTTCTTTGTTCGTCAAATTTTATTCTGTCACACAGAGTTTCGTTTAATAAATGCTGAAACCAATCTGTAAATGCAAGAGAAGGCAAAAATTTTGCGTTTCATGTTGTGTATTAAACAACTTGGACATTTTTACTACCTTCCGACCATTCCTAAGATTCATAGGGCTAACCTCAGTCCGCCTGTACTTCTTCAGACTGGTTGGACTCTAATGTTTACTTAACCCTGCCTCATTTTTCACCTGCCTCAAACAATTGCAGTTGAAGCCGAAACTCACTGTGGACTTTGCCTGCAGAGTGAGGGTAATTCAAACATCAGTCCAGATACCGCATGTACTGTTTCGTGTTCCGTCCTTCACTTCACGGGTGCTACCACCAGCCTGTAACCGTTGTCACTGAAGACAGAATGTCACTCAATAAGGCCCGGTAATTCAACGACACAGAAGGCTCCGTAATGCCATTAGGGTGTAACGACCGGCCGCTTCTCATATTTCCGGGGACGTTGCGTGGATGTACATACGTCGACAGCAGTAGAACACACGGGCCGACTGAATAGTTCACGCATTCTTTGAACGCATCAAACTGCAGTAGGCGGGTTTCACTGGGGTTGCCAGACAAAGTGGTTTGTGTTGTTTTGACTCTGATGTTTTCCTGTGGTATTTCCTGGCGATTAAATGTCATCTCCAAATAGTTAAAACTTCGTCTGGTCAGTCAAAGCCTCAACTAATAATCAAAAGCTCGTGATATGTCTGAGCAAATGGTAACGTTTCAGAACGCATTCTTTCATGTCAACAGCTCAAACAGTGGACGTTGTTCAAAGTTTAAAACACCGAAATTAGCCTAATCGCATCGGTCGTATTTCCAATCGCTTTTTGCGCATAAAACGCTGATACCCAAATGTTAACAATGCCATACCTCTAATTCTTTGTGCAATAAAGAACGGCATTAAAATTGAGGTCATTATGCTATTGAATAGTATACATATTCATAAATTTTGTTGGTTGCGATAGATGTAAACTTGCCTGTCATATGCGGAACATGGTTCATGTTTCGGCACGTTTGCTTGAAAAACGCCCATGTAATTTGTACCTACGAGGCTTCGTACGCCGGCTATTTAAGCAGTTCAAGAGTTACTGTTTGTTCTTTCAATTGTATGTCTACAGCAGCTGAATATCTCCACTTCGGGATTAGAAAATGAATGAATGAGGAAGATAATGAATTTCCTGTGTGCACTCATTTAACCGGTCCTGGCGAAGTCCAGATTGTTTCTCGTGAGGTGCCGATGTCCTCAGAACATCATTAATTTCCTGACATGGAGCAAACAACAATAAATGTGAACTTCCCACCTGTCGAAATATATGTCAAAAGTAGTTTTAATCATATAGGTAATCGAGCAATATTAACCACGTACATGTTGAAAACACAGGTCACCGGATTTGAGTTAACGGATAAAGCGAGCAAGTCCAATACTCGTATTTTGTATGTCATGTTCAAAAAGAATTCTTTGATGTTTCGGTTCCGGAGCTGACATTGTGTAGGGATGTTCATGAGGCTGGTCGGTGTTCAGTTTGTGTTGAAGTGGAATCAAATAACAAAGCCGTAAACTGTATCGAGTTGCAGTTTGATTAGTACGAATATATCGCAGTACGGCATGGATCAACTTCTGTTCCGACTGGTCAATTATGCTTCAGTATGTCTGATTTGGTTTGCATATACGGAGAGTAAGTTCATGTCAGTACATTCCAACCTTTGATAGTGTACGTACCTTTACAAGTGCTATCTTTAGAAGGGAGTTATAATAAAACACTCACAAGTGTTAGCCAGTTATGGTTTGTCGGCTGACAATATTTTTTTGAGGAATAGTCTTCTTGCTCAATTTTGTAATGGACAAGCGAGTATGCGCTAGACCCTCGTTTATTAACAATTTAATAAACCTTTCCTGAAGAACAATCGAAACGTAGTCCTAACAGGTATCCAACTAAGAAACACAGTGAAATTTGGAAACAAACCGTATATTTCCAGCAATGTTTGGAAGTATGATAAGCAGTTAGCTCTAGCCTTGTCTGGGTCCAACGGCAGCAACCAGGAGAGGAAAGAAAAGAAGCGCGAGATAGGCTACAACCCTCCGGTGGTACTCCAAGGCATGCCAGGCGAAAAGTGCATGGAACCTTCGAGTGCGTTAAATAACGCTCGAAAAGATCCGGGTTAAACGACCCTGAAGAATGAAAAGCACATGAGTCGTTAGGTCAAGGGCAAGCATTCGCTGCGTACAATTAGTTGCACGATTGAAGAAAGTAGCATTGCGTTCATATCAGGCTTCCCATAGCAGACGCACACAGAATCATGCTTACAGCACAAGCAAGTGGGAAAACATGATTGCAGCCGGGATCTCCAGAGAATTCACACGATCGCTGGTCACTACACCTTCAAATACTGATGAAACTATTCATTAGTGGTAGAACAAGCAAACTTCATCAGTTCACATGTCATAGGAACTATTTTGCATCAAATTAAACTGCACAACCGACAAGTCGATTTGGTTTTTGCAACAACGGGGAAACGAAAAAGCAAGACATCAGATAAAATTATCAGACTTACTCAGAAGATCTTTATCAATCAGTACAATTAAAGTTGTATTAACCTCATTTTAAAACTATCACTTGACGTCAGTGGATGACTGCCGTGACTCACGTTTGTCGGAAAGCATTTGAATAGGTTTACTTCGAACTCTCAAGCTTTCTTCATTTACACCGGGATGTTGGTGTTTTCACAGATTTCCGAAAGTGCCGAAAACATTGTCAACAGCATCGTGTTTTAGGGTTCATCCTCTATGACACTAAATCATTGTAGTCTAAATTTATGGTCAATACTCTTCTTGCAGTATAGTCGGTGTACTCTGACAACAGCAGAAACAATTCTTTCAACCGCTTCCCGTTCATCTGTAAAAACTTCTAACGTAGACCAAGTTAAGTGATATCCTCTGTTTTCTGTCCTTATTGCGCTAACAGACTTGGACGGACGGTACGTTAAACTATCGATGATCAAGTGGTTGACGGCGCTACTCCGTAATGAAGCACTTGAAACTGCTTACACAGGGTTTACTCTAATTCGTCATGAAGAAGCTGGCCGAAGGATCCACCTGAACCGAGAGTTAGGATCAGGTGTGTGTGGTGTTTCATTTATATCAACCGAATTTCTGCCTACATATGATGGGACCTGAAAAGTGATCTAAGTATCGGTCGAACGGGCGCAGAACTATCCATAGAACCATATTTTCAGTCTTTTCTGAGTGAATTGTTGAAAGAAGGCAGCAACGCAATAGTCTTTCAGAGTATATTACTAACGTACGACACAACTGGAGACCAGCACAAAAACAATCACTCTTACTGTGCATTAATTCTAACATATCAGCGATGTGGATCTATCGTCAAAATCTACAACATAACTCATTACGGACTTAACGATATGAGTTCGCAGAAATTCTTCGTAAATCTGACCACTCAAACAAAGAAGCTCCACTCAATTGATACATCATAAGGTTAGGTATGTAAGTGATTAGAAAAACAAATTCAGCATTAGAAATGTTTTGATCACTAGCAGACTGGTAATGAAATTTTCACCGTTTATCTTCAGATTGGAGAGCAGATTAGCCTTATTAATAGTTACAGTTAGTTCCAATTAGTTCCAGTTGCGACAATTTGTTATGTTGACGCTAAAAGCCTGCTTGGCCCAAGTAAAGTGGGGGATTGCCAAATAGTAGTCTAGTGTGAATCGACCAGATTACGGGTCTGTGCTCCATTCGGGGCAATCATTTACAGGTAGGCGTGTGCACCCGTGTTACTAACGCCTGCACTGCTACAAATACTGTTTAAAAAAAGTAGTGATAATTTGTATTCTGTCAAGTGTTAAGCAGAAGAACAGGTATGAACATCACTCTTGGCAGAGAGGAATAGGTTAGGTATAATTTCTTACTATGGTATGCTTCCGCACGTTTGCGGCAAGTTCAAAAGAGAGCCTGTGGGGCAGTTGAGGTTATGGTAAGACAGCAACAACGGTGATAGTGAATGAGCGGAAAAATAACCACCACCAAGTGACGCGGTAACATCTGGTTCAATCAACGTCACCAGAAACCGTCACCCTCCATCACCATCACCCGTTCAACCATCTTTTCGACCACCCAAACAAAACCGTGGTGGTGCGTGCGTGTCTCAGTGGGTGTATGCATGCGCGCACTTGCAATGCAAGCGTCGGTTGCCGCAGGCAAAAATGGGAATTGCAGAAGACCACCAAGTTACAGACTGATGTGCATGATCATGAAGCGGGTGTGCACACATATATCTATATCTATATGCATAGACGGGTACCCAACTGATTAAAACAACAGAGCCGTACGTGTCGGTTTAGATTCACAGATCATGTATTCAGTCGGTGTAAACTGAGGGTGGTTAGGTGCGAGCACACTTGTGCGTGTGTGTACCCGTAAGAAGGGTTAATCTGTATCTTGTCTTGACTGGTCATTGAAACTCAGAAAACCGTACAAACAGAAAGGGAATATTGATACGGTTGGATATATATCTTTATATTTGTCTATCTATACGCGCCGGTGTTTCGTTGTCGTCCGGTGTTGGTGCAAGTTTGACATGTGGCCAGATCGGTCGACCACGCAGACCACCCACCGATTGCGCGGAGTTTGCTGCGGCTGTTGCTACTGGTTGTCGCAATCCACAGAGAGGGTGGTCAATCGGGCAGGCAGCCCTGATGTAGTTACACATGAAGATAACCAGAGATTTGTAAAATTACTGGTTCCAAACGCATTATTCATATATACAAAATCTACAAAGTGTAGCGAAGAGTAAATAAACAGGAACTTGAAAGCTTGTGATTAGTTGGTTGTATTGGTAAGATAAACAACGTTTGTTATAGTTAGTTTACATTATGGAAGCGCAAGACTTGGAAGACAGTGAGAATTTAAACTTGTGAGCATTATGTTTTTTGTCTATAAAGTCATGCCGGAAACGGACAAATGGTTTAATTCTTGAAAACCACTGTGAAAAACATCACATTATGTGATGACTGGGTACACTGGCCCCAAAAATTAACCAAATCACAGACAAACAACTTCAGATGGACTCCACTTAATGTTCGCCTATCAATCAACACTCTACGGTGACTGGTTTAGTTCGTTTGATCGATACGCAGAGTTAGTATGATATATGATCCCCCACCCCCACTCTTTTTGCTGTGAGTCAAAACTCTTATTAGTTAAGCCAGCGGTTCTGTTAACACGACCGATATTTTTGTGACAAAGCTTGAACGCAGTTCAATAGCAGACCACATGAATTCAGTAGTTCCGTATAAAAGTTACATAAGCGATATTATTTGCATGGCAGAATCTAAAAACTCAAGTGAAACCCTAATACAATTTAGCTGAACCCACCAAAATATCTACTTTACGCTAGAATCCCAATCATCTGTAGGTATGGCGTTTTTAGACGTGTTCTTGTCATGTAGTTAGGATGGCACAATATAATGTAAAGTGTATCGTAAAGTAACTTGGTTAGGACAGTAAACTAACTTTAATATGATCGGATGACACTGTGGAAGATGAAAAACAGATCATATTTAACATACGTCTTAACAATATGCTATCCAGAGCAGCTTGTTTGTAAGCACATGCTAATGAACACAAAGGTAGATATACGGCAAACTGTACACACAAAAAAACATTTGTATTTCGCAACCATTCAAAGAC
Source organism: Paragonimus skrjabini miyazakii (assembly GCA_014338405.1). Classification (NCBI taxonomy): domain Eukaryota; kingdom Metazoa; phylum Platyhelminthes; class Trematoda; order Plagiorchiida; family Troglotrematidae; genus Paragonimus; species Paragonimus skrjabini miyazakii. The sequence goes on from JTDE01004005.1 coordinate 63,447, forward strand.
GACAACAGTGGTAAAAACGTAACCAAGAGACCCAACGTAGCACATAGCAAAACCTACTTTGTAGCTGAATTAAATGATTGTTTTACCTTCACACCACTCTCGTATCCTCAGATGGAAAATACATTGCCTGTACATGCTACATTTTTTGTGTTTACAGTTTCGTTTTTTTCTTATGGTAGAGACTACATTCGCTGCGCAACAAGGCACATCCGGGACCATCATCTGGCTTGAGTAGCTCGAGGATCGATAAAGGCTTGCTCATTGGCGGTCGTTGAGCCCTTGATCGAATCAGACCATCGAATCTACCCGGACGATTCGTTCAATCCGAACTGTCGTGTCTGTCGAACGTAATCGAAGTGAGTCAAAGATCGCTCACTAGCTACCGCAGAAGTCTGTGCAATCCGTCTATACTCACCCCCGTCATGCTCACAGAAACGGTTGGTCAAAACTTGGACCTCCTGTGACCATGTTCCAATACCTCGGATCTAAACGTTGCTTAAGGGTGCCGATTTTTGCAGAGACGTTTACAACTCCCGTGATTGATGTTACGTGATTAGATCTCACGAGTCTGACTAACTTGACATTAATGATTAGCGCTGCTTACCCCACTTATGTACTACCCCCGGCGAACCCATATAAATGTGATTTACTATCTGTATGAAAACCGAAATCCCCTACTATACATGTGTAATCATGTGTTGTGTTGAGCTTGATGAAGAAACATTGAAAACAAGCTTACCTTTCTTGTGAGTGAGTTATGGTTGCAATAACCATCATATAGCTTGTGGACATTCCTCGTAGATGGTTGCAGTCGTAATATGATTGCTAGTTCTGCACCTACTGAAGCAAAAAGAATACAGAACGATAATTAGATAGTAGCCTTTGATGCTCACCTTAATATGTAATGGTCAGGACTAGTTAGTGAATAGACTAGGTAAATGCGAATGTACCTCACTAGGTTGTAGGCGATAACACAATGAACGAATGAAACAAGATAGTTACAAAGTTCCAGCAAGTTACGGTAATCAAAAGGATTTGACTCACAGTAAAGTGTTCACGAATGTTCAAGATGACCACCACAATATTCCAAATTACCAGTATCCGGAAGTGGGGTAATATCACAGAGTTGCCGTGCACTGCAGAAGCGCGATCATGGATGCGACGATGTTCGTAGTACAACGGAGCTAAAAAGTCGGATGATAGATCCGTGTAGTATTGTCAAATGACTGCGCAACGGAGAGAATAGCAGACCGACGTGCACAAAATTTGTATTTTTTTGCAAGGTCACTTTTTATCAATTTCAACAAAATGCAAGGTTGATACAAAAGGTTGTTGTACGGAAATGAAGCATCGTTTGCAAACAAAAATAAGGAAATCTATACAGTACTTCCCCTCTAGAGCATTTGTGAAAGATAAATGCTCGATTATTGTCTGATAAGCAAGAATGAGTGACATGAAAGTTATCAACGAAAACGGAGTGGTAGAGTAACATGCCTGCCGGAACGTGTAGTTGGACGGAGTGGGGACGGATGAGGAAAAGGTGTTGGTGTAGTATGAGTCTGTTCGGTAGACGGGTGGGGAGAAAGTGCTCTTTTGTCAGTACTGTCAATTGTGGGTGACGAATCTAATGTGTGGGGAGTGAAAGGGATGGATGCTTCAGGGTTCTGTGACTCGATAACATGAGTAAATGATTGGGAGGGAGATTCCTGATGCGTATCAACGTAGGCTGGTTTGAGACGATCAATGCTCACAAGTAACGTGTTTTCCAGAACGTTTGATGGTGAAGACCTTGTCCGTTCGCGAGATCACTTTGAAGGGACCATCGTAAGGTGGTCGAAGTGAACGCCGAACTGCGTCACAACTAACGAAAACGTGAGTGTAAGTCATCAAGTCCTTGTTGAGTTGTTGAGGCCAGGAATGTTGTCAGGTAGGAATAGCATGGGGTGCTTCCATATATGATTTGAGACGGTGTGCGTAGTTCGTCAGATCTATTGCAGCTTGTGTGTTTTGGTTGAAAAAATCACCTGGGAGAGGTGGTGTCGTTCCGTAGACTAATTCGGCGGTGGAACGTTGTATATCTTCCTTCAGGACGGAACTAATGTTTAGTAAAGTGAGTGGTAAGCGCTCTGCCCAACTCTGTGTCGACTGTGCCATGAGTGATGCTTTTAACTGTCGATGAAAACGTTCAACGATCCCATTAGCAGCAGGATGGTATGCAGTTGTCCTGATGTGGTCAAAACCCAACCGATGGGTCAAGTCGCGGAAGAGGGCTGACTGGAATTACGAACCTTGGTCTGTAGTGACGAACAATGGGACGCCAAAATTGGCAATCTAATGTTTGAGGAACGTTTTGGCGACTGTTTCGGACGAAATATCGCTAAGGGGAAAACAGCAACAGGCCATCGTGTAAATCTGTCGATGCACGTAAACAGGAACGCTTTACCGTTTGATGGGGGTAATGGGGCAACCAAGTCAACATGGACGTGAGAGAAACCTGCGTCTGGAGTGGGGAAATTTCCAGGGGAGGTGATGGTGTGGCGATGTACCTTGCTCCTCTGGCAATGAAGGCATGATTTAGTCCACCAGCTCACATCTTTGTTCATATTGGGCCAAACATAACGGGCAGCAATTAGTTTGAGCGTGGTGCGGACACCAGGATGGGACAAAGAGTGCAAATGGAGAAAAATGGGTCTACGAAGAGAAGAGGGCGGGATTGGACGTGGGATGCTTGTGGAAGTATCACACACAATAGTGGACTCGGAAGAAGGTGAGAGAATATGGGGACATTCGAAAGGTGGGATGCGAATGGATGGAAAATCGGGGTCTGACCTTTGAGTTTCAGCGATTTTCTCTGGACTTATGTCATACAGGTTAGAAACAGCGTTAGCGTGTAGTCTGGAGAACGCATCAGCAACCACATTGGAGTTTCCGTCAATGTGTCGGATATCTGTTGTGAACTGGGCTATAAAATCAAGGTGCCAAATTTCGCGCGAAGAATATTTGTCCTGAATCGCGTTAATGGTGTAGATTAAAGGCTTATGATCTGTTAACACGGTGAAATTCCTTCCTTCTAACAGATGGCGAAAATGTCTTATGGACAAATAGATGGCATGGAGCTCACGACCAAAGGTGCTATAATTGGCTTTCGCGGGTGATAGTTTCTGTGAATAAAATGAGATCGGTCGTAAATCGTCGCCAACGCATTGCCGAAGCACTGCACCAACAGCATGATTAGACGCATCAGTCAAGAGGATCAGATGAGTAGTCGGCTCTGGATTGAAGTGAGTGAGGGTCGTTGCGTCGCTGAGTGCTTTTTTGACGTCGTTGAACGCTTGTAGCGCCTCAGGACTCAAAATAACGCCCTTTTCAGAACGACGGAGTAGATCGGTTAATGGCTTCAAATGCTGTGGGCAGTGAGGGATAAAATGACGATAATAGTTAACAATTCCAACAAAACGTTGAAGTTTTTTAATGGAATCCGGAATGGGATATTCTTGAAGCGCTTGCACTTTGGTGTCCAAGGGTTTGATGCCACTGGAGTCTATAAAATGTCCAAGAAATTCGAGGGATGAGACGCCAAAAACGCACTTTGGTAAATTGATGGAGATGCCGTATTCATTCAGGCGTTCCAGTAAAACACGAAGATAGATTTCATGTTCTTCAGGAGAACGACTGGCTACGAAAACATCGTCGAGGTAAACAAAGACAAAATCTAGACCACGTACAACTTGATCCATGAAACGTTGGAATGTTTGAGCTGCATTTCGAAGACCGAAGGGCATTCGAAGGAACTCGTACAAACCAAATGGAGTTGTTATCGCAGTCTTTGGAATGTCTTCTTCAGCAACGGGGATTTGGTAATATGCACGCATCAGGTCGATTTTAGAGAAAATGCGCTTAGAATGGAGAGTCAAAGAAAAGTCATGAATGTGGGGAATGGGATAACGGTCGGGTATGGTAGCATTGTTGAGTGCCTGGTGTTTTCTTGGGGACCAAATGTAAGGGAGAAGACCATGCGCTCTTGGATGGACGGATAATACCAAGTTGAAGCATGTGGTCAAATTTCGCTTTAGCAATCTTCAGCTTTTCGGGGGGAAGACGTCTGGAGCGAGCGGTTACTGGTTGTCCGTTGGTCACTATGCTATGTGTCACGTCATGTTTCAGAGAATGCGGGTGATACGACAGACTGATGAGCTGCGAGTATTGTTGGATCAGCTGAGAATAGTTTGAGGGCTTGGGCACTGCCATATGGATTCCGATGGAATTCATATTGGTCAATTTGCCCTTAGCACTCAAGGAAGTCAGTGTCCAAAAGCGTGTGGTGCTGAATGTCTACCAAGAGACCAAAATGATATGGGAAATCGGCACCTAGGATTACGGTCTGAACGTCTGCCACCAAAGAATTCCAACGGAATTGACATCGCAGTCCAAGGTCAAGGGTGAGTGAACGTCGACCGTACGTTTGTATCGGTGTTCCGTTAGCTGCTTTTAAGGAGAAACTAGGCTGACGACGTTGGCGGTCACCTGTGGCGCATGGAATCACGCTTACCTCAGCACCGGTGTCGACTAGGAAATTGTAGCCTGTAGATTTGTCAGGGAACTAGAATAGGCGACATTTGGAGGAGACACCAGGCACAGCCGTCGCCATCACTGGCCGGTCACTGCGTTTCCCTGTGATGTCGGTGAGGTAGTAAAGTTGCAAGGCTGAGTGCACTTCTTTGTTCGGTGACCGAACGTACTGTGATACCAACAATGACCGTGGTCTTCGTGTACTAATGCTGTTGGACGTCGAGAAGGGGTTTTAGATCAGATGCGTGATCTGTGCGATCGAGAGTGCAGGCTACAAACCAGTGACTGGACCTGTTTGGTCAAACACTCTACTTGATGACGCAGGTCATCATAAGGCTGGCTGGTAACAGTATTCATCGGCTGGGGATTACGTTGAACTTCCATCATTTTGTCGGCTGCTTCCGCAAGCTCCTCTATGGGCACAGCACTGCTGAACGTAGCTTAAATCTCACGAGTTGACGATCGTAGGCTTTTCATTCACAACTGTCGAAAAATGATGTCGTCCATCTTTCTGCTTCTAAGAATCTGCATCATGTGTCTTAGGAGTTGGGATGGCTTGCGGTCACCTAGCTTCATTTCACAAAATAGTTGGTCTAGCTTCCGCTGTTCAGAAACACCCACACTGCTAATTAAGACGTCTTTCAGTTTATCGTACGGTTGGTCTTTAGGCATGTTGTTAATAAGATCCGAGACTTATTCAGCGATCTCGATCGGGATGGACTGAACTATGTAGGAGTACATCATGGTTTGTGACTTAATGCGCCTCGTTCGAAAGAGAGCTTCAACTTGTCCAAACTAGAGACGAGGGTTGTTGACTCCAAATTCAGGCAATTTGATGTGCACGGATGCGGTCAGCTGCTCGGTTGAATCGTCGTAGTCGGACATGGTAACGGAGGACACTTTTAACACCCAAAATTAATGGGGGTAGTGAACACGTTGACACTTGAGATGATCGAACAAAACAACGAGAAAGAGAAATAAACACAACGTGAAGGTACTAAGAGTTCGTTGACTTATTGCAATGGAAAAAGGTGAAGAGAAGTTGACTAGGTCGGGCTCACCAATTTGTAGTGGTCAGGACTAGTTAGTGAATAGACTAGGTAAATGCGAGTGTATCTCACTAAGTTGTAGGTGATAACAAAATAAACGAAGGAAACAAGATAGTTACAAAGTTCCAGCAAGTTACGGTAATCAAAAGGATTTGACTCACAGTAAAGTGTTCACGAATGTTCAAGATGACCACCACAATATTCCAAATTACCAGCATCCGGAAGTGGGGTAATAGCACAGAGTTGCCGTGCACTGCAGAAGCGCGATCAGGGATGTGACGATGTTCGTAGTACAACGGAGCTATAAAAAAATTGGATGATGGATCCGTGTAGTATTGTCAAACGACTGCACAACGGAGAGAAGAGCAGACCGACGTGCACAAAATTTGCATTGTTTTGCAAGGTCACTTTTTATCAATTTCAACAAAATGCAAAGGTGATACAAAAGGTTGTTGCACATAAATGGAGCATCGTTTGCAAACAAAAATAAGGAAATCTCTACAAATATACGAACTGCATCTGGGTTTGTTTCGTACTTGCCTACTCACATTGAGTTAAGGTAGCCTAGACAATGTTTAAAATGACGAAGTGAACTTCATATCTTTCAAACAACCACTTTTATGAGCATCATTTGAGACAGAGTCTGATCCAGGTAACTGTGAAATACGCTATCTGTCACGATTGGCATAGACCATCTTATGGACAGCTTGCCGTGTTAGAAAATACGAATATTCAGCTTAGTGATATTGTGAAGGCTATTAACTCCATCATAACCATTTTCGCTCTTACTTTGAGTGCAGGCATTCAAAACTAGATTGTAATCGCTAACTTTTACATCGTGCATCTAGCTGGTTTTGATCAGTCATGCTAAAGAAGTTCTTATTCATCACCCCAGACCTTTTCAGACTCTGCTTTGTCTATTTATGAAACCTACGGTTTTTATTTTATGTACACATTTTATCAAGTGATAGACGAGATAGCCATGAGAGGCTCACTAGGCCCGCATATATGCTTGACGTTATCCGTTTCTGAGTTAGACCCTCCCACCAACCGGAATCAAAGGAAATTTGTGCACAGACGTCCCTAGTAGAGGTTTTTACTGAACCACTTGCGGCTTCATTCACACACATTATATTCATTGTAAATCGTTGGTAACAGTCGGATACGAACTGTAGGGCAGACTACCTTTCTTGGATATTTTGGTGGACCTTCTGAATGTTTGATGCGCTGCAGTCTAAAACGGAGAGGAAGATATATAAATTTTTAGTTGCGTTTTTGTTGCATATAATGGTTCACTGGTTTGTGGGATGTTTTTCAGAGCGTCAGAGCTGTGTTATTAATAGTGTACCGTAGGTCAAGCAAGTAAGTATATATGAGAATCTTCATGCTATAAGTGTCTAACATAACAACTCAACAAACTCCACTTCAATGGCAACATTACGATAGACATATTTATCTGGATGATTATTAGCAAATTGCAATACCTGTGCAACGTTACGATAACCTCCGTCTGTTCCCCGAATAACTGAGTTGTCTCTAGTCTCGGTCAGAAAAGTGAAGTTCTGTGTCTGCAATTAGTCGGTTAATCCAGCTGTTTCCTTGCGGATGGGAAAACATTTATGTCGGTAGATCAGAAAGAAGACTTGGAATTAAGGCCAAGAGAGGTATACTACTGTACCCCGTAGTAAGTGACGTTCCACGAGAGTTAGGCAGCACTTATTCCGTCTCAAGAAAATTAACGATCACAGATCACAATGTAAATAATGCGTCATCGTTTATCGCCCTGGTGAGCACTCACAACGGGAAATTTTTCCAGCGGGTCGAAGCCGTAGTGGTTAGCCGTTGCAATTGGCTGTATGCGTCCAAACAACAATTAACTGTTAGTCTTTTCTCGTCATACTATGTTAGGTGACCAGTGTCGGAAAGGCGATTATTCCAGTAATCGGTGAGACATCCCGACGGGTTGTTCAGATATGGTCAAAGACCACAGCGAATAGATTACGGGCAACATTAACGACCGAACAAGTCATCGGTCAACGAACTCAGGCCAACGGGTGAGAGATAACAGGGAAAACCCATGACATATAGGGTCAGCTTAACGAACGGAACTAGACGGAAATGTACAGTACGTTTAAATGAAAACCTCGCCGTGTCGGTGGTTGGAATTCCGGTTCATAATCGCGAACGTATGCATGGTGGAGTACTGCCGAATTGAACAATAAAGATTTTGTTTTACTGGAGGACTTTTCGCTGCAGTGCAATGTAAGATTGAAAAACCACTCGCGATTCATTTGGGCAGTACTTTCGTTCGTTTCTGTTAGGATTTTTGTTGTTTACTTGATAGTTAGACTCTCAGGACTAGTGTGAAAGTGAATGTGGAAATAGTATCATTATTTACATCTTCTAATTAGTCTTTTCAAGTTTCTCAGCAATTTGTTTATGCGAGTCTGACTACACAATTTAAAGATGCAGCTACGTTACAGGCAGCTCAAGAAGAGTTAAGCAGATTGGTGATATAAATTTATCGATATAAGATGCGCACAGCTTCCCTGAAATGCAAGTCAGTCTAGGCAGGAGCCCGTGTCTCTACCCACCCTTATTTTTAGTTTGTTCAAGTTGTGGAAGAACTTGCTCTAGTTGAGTGGTTGCACACCTGCCTGTCAGTAGTTCCATTCTAAAAGTCGTAATGGTGTATTTCAACCCGCTGCGCTTATGAAGTTGGAAAGATGCGAGCCTTCTTTGGCAGGACAGGTGTACTCTTTATGTCTACTTCACTGCCATAGGATTGTGAATCCTGGCTAAATCAACGAGATGATGTTCATAATCCGGGAGAATGTGCACAGTGAAAAATTTCTTACTCAGAGAAATAATGAACGATGAAAAACAACTGACGCTAAGAAGGCAGTTAAACCAGATATGGCCGAAACCTGAACGGAATAAAGGACCAGTTGATAATATCCCTGAAGTAACGATGGACGTGACAGGAACATTCGAGAAGAACCGATTAATTAGATAATCTAGAAAGAACACTCTCTAGTGTCTACTTTTCAATTGCTTTTTGCAACCCCAGTCTACTGTTCACGCCAACTTGAACCTAACCAGCCGTTTTTTGGTATAATCTTATAATTAGTCACATCTACCTACGTGACTTGTCTCAGCAACAAACATGACCGCATGACTCCGTTTAAGAGTGTTAGCATACTTGTCCGGCACAGCGATATCCTTACATCATGGGGTAATTGAATTAGGCAACGGACTATAGACCGTAAGTGTTTTTTTAATTACTCTAGCTATGAACAATCAGGTACTTCAAATTGACCGTCACTCAAACTTTACCACAGCTCTTATATTCGGATAAGCCCTTTGGCGATGTTCCATTCCGAAAGGAAACACTAAGCTCGAGTTTCGCTTTCAGTAGTGCTCATCGGCTGTCATTCGGATAACGATTTGTACTCTGGTCCTCGTGTTTATAAGGCTAGCATGTTAACCACGACTCTGGTAGCCTCATGATGGATAGGACCGAATAATTCTCTCCTAACGTCCAATCACAGCCTTGTGTGAGCAACATTTAGCATGCTCGATCGTTTTGAATGGACAATAAACAGAATCTTTCTGTCCAGTCCAATCGATAACTTAGAATGTTTCATTTAAGTTAAAGTCATTATCGTCATTCAGCCAACTGAGCACGGTATAAAATAGTGACTGACGTTCAGTGATTTAGATGGTGACTAAAACTGCAGAAAAATTTCCGAAAAATTTTAACACACTATTTTCTGGCACAGAAAAGTTGACAATTTGTATCGTTAGTAGACTGAATAATATTGATTGGTGCGATTGTCGGTTGTTCTGTAAACCTTAATAGCCTAACGATATGATTAAATGAACAGAAGAAAGCAGAAAAGACTATCATATCACAACACATTTTATTATGGTTGGAGTTGGTGAGGTACTTTATTTTTACGATTATCATAAGTTACTGCTCTGAGAACTTTGACATTAAAATCAATTAAGGTGGTTTGTTAACTGTAATATAATAAAACGGAGTCATAAACATGCAATTTCGGTGCATGTATCCGAATGTATGATAACCTTGTTGATATGTGTGCAATGGTTGAATTGTTGTCAAATTATATGTCGGATTCTGCCGTTATTTCTAATCATATCAAACACATCCACGGTTTTATTTGGGTCCACCAGGAATATTTTATTTGGTCATAACCAACTATCAACAATCCTTTCTGGTTTAAGGTTTTCTTACGTCTGATCTAATTATGATTAACATGTTATCAAAATCGACCGCATTGAGATTTATTCAGTGAACTTGGTTTCTGTCATATTGAAGAAGAATGACGAGTGTGATTAATTGACGACGTTTTAGAAAATACCAAATAACTGCTGTCACATCTATCTTCAAAAATAAACATCTGTTGAATGAATACGGTATACTATCTTGATGATTCAAAACAGATGCACTAATGTAACAGAGCATTATACGCTCAGGGACGATGTGGTCATAACTTCAACGGGATTTTATTTGTCAGTAGTTTTTTCGTCATGGAAACTGGAAACACAGTTTTAGAAACAACATCCAGACTTGCTATCAAAGTTTAGTCGTTCTTTAGTCTGTTACTGCCGTACAGTTTAGCGTGTGGCCACTGTGTATCGATACACTGACATTACAGTTCCAACCTATGCATATGGTTTTGTTTTACAGTCTTTGTTAGCGTGAGTTTGTAGGACCACATGAGACGACAGGACACCTGAATTTTGTTCGTGTTGCATAGCGTACGGATGCACGGAAGCAAGCAGAACAAAAATAATGTTTTGATGAACCCACGTATAATGTGGACACATATGTGTCACTATGCTTGAGCGGTTCCCAAAAGTATCCGCTTTACTATACTGATTCCAGCGTACGAGCATTCATACCTGAATTCAGCCAATGCAACCTGTTGTTATACATCGTAATATAAATTAAGATTTATTTGTAGGAAAAACACCAGACAAAATAATTAAGACGTTAAAACACGAAGACTGCAAGCAAAAAGGTTATTCTGGAAAGAAAACAGTCAAATAACAACAGAAAAATTTGTGGCATTTTCTACACTGTTTACCATTTCGTTTCATGTCAATGAATACGTATATAACGACCGTGGAAGTTAGAACCTGTAACGTTTCGCCCGTACACTGTTTTTGAGTTGTTATAGAAAAAAATGACATTTCAAGTTTCAGCATGTCGTTCGATTAGACACGAAAGTTTAATATTACACCACAAGTTAGAGGGTCTAACTCAAGAAGTTGAATAAAGAGACAGTTTACACCTGGAGCGTCGAACTCATTTCTTGAACTGCCGGCGTAGAGTATTAGTGGCCCAGCAAGGCCAAATTTAAATACCGTCAAATAGCAATTGTATTTTGACTACTACGGTTGTGCACCCATACTTCGATGTTTCAGAAAACCTCAGCGTTTGAGCGCAACTGTTATAACACGCATCAGTTTAGAAACTTATTAAACCTCTTCACTTGCTAACACTCTGAGGGTGAAGGTAGAAGGTCACTAGTAAGCAGAATGTATATGCCACCTTTATGTTACATTTCGCAATACAGTCAACGAGACGCCACTACCGATACTAATGTCAAACCGCTGTACATCTTTGGAAAAACTAAGCCCCGGTTTCTAGGTAAACCAGATAGAAGAAACAGAATTTGTTTTCTAGCAGAAGCCGTATATCCGAACTCACATGTACATCAAGTTACCTTTAATTTGGAAGAGGACAAAAACATTGAAAACGGAATTAAGAAAACATTCGTAAGACAGTTTTGTTGCATATTCCCTATCCAGCCTCATTGACTTATTTTACAAACAACACGGTTGAACAGTTTTAACGTTCACACTACTGACGGTTGATCGAAATCGTTAATGCATGGCCCAGTCTCTCACGCCTGTGTATCCTCAACAATAGAACAAACGAAATTACTTGACACTCTCTAGAAAATATCGGCTTGCTCAGCCAATTGTTGCTTACTAAGCACCCGATAAATGTAATCAAACAGAGAAATCGATGGCCGAATATTTGAAGACGGATTGCATTCTTCACCCCAAGCGATCACATTTCAGAGTCGAAGACCGATGTTTTGATCACGACTGTGTTATACGGGCGAGATTTTCGTGATAAGCTTCTCCGACACCAGAGCAAAGCTTTCATTGAATAGGAGCTTTTTAACTTTAAGCCTATGGCATCCATTTTGCTTCCTAATTACTCCGACAAGTCAAAAGTTGTCAAAATTTTACTATCTACTACTGGATCTGCGTAACGATTACAGTAGTACAGAAGGATCCATTACTTTGAGACCGCTCAGCACGTCCCACAGTATCTGACACAGGAAATACTGTCTGGCAGAGTTTGTACTGCGTAGAATTTGTCAATCAGCAGATCCTTAACCTGGGCATAGTCAAGTTCGATCAACCTGTCACCATGTACGAGGTCTCTGCCAGCAGTCAGTGAGTATGGTGGACAGTAGTCCATTATTTTTCCGACAAAATAGAAAGGAAATTTATCAGACGAAGAGTCCTTGCCTGACGTCACTGTTGGCGATGAAACTGCTATCGTATAATGAAGCGATGCAATAGAACGTCGATAATACGTTCTAAGCGACAGTATAAGTGTGGATCGATTCGCTGATTTAAATGACCTTTACACAGCAGAGAATGGTAGCTGTTGACCAGCGGTGCATATGATTTTTTAGGATTTGACAAAGTAAAGGTTTGTCCAACAAATTTTCATCCAGGTTTGAATCATATCTGTCCTCCCAACAGTAACAAATCAACGGTGAACTAACGATGCCAAAATTTAATTGTGATTGATATCAGTCACGTAGAAAGGTTGTGAATTCGACTCTAACTCGCAAACTCATTCAATGATGTACTGATGTATAGGCGCAAACGTACTGATGGTAAACAACCAGCAATCAATAAACTGACACGATCTTCTTAGTTTAGTTTGCAACTCTCGCCTTTAGCTTTAAACAAATTTCTGCCTAAATCAAAATAAGTTTCGTAAAATACTTCGATGCAACCAGTACTAACATGGAATCAAATTCTTCGATGCTATATAAGAATAGTATGCATTTGTTCCCAGATTCAAAATGAAAATCATGAAAATGAAGTTTTAACCTAAGTTTTAAAAAATTTTCTACTGTAAACCTTACATTTGATCAACCATCTACCAATAGGTAAACAACCATCAACTTCTGATGAAGTTTACTGTTGACATACGAGCGGTGCGAAAGCAGTCAGACAATTAGATCCCAATCCCTGAACCAAAGAAAGACGATTAACGTACGAAGTTTTATCTGATCTAACCTCAGCTGGCGAAATGTCCAAATATTCTATCGTTATAAATAATGTACATAAAGTCTGCTAAACATTTCTGGGCTAACACAAGAAACAATGACTGGCACACGCCAGGGTGAAGCGAATGTGGGCTACCATGTGTGCACACATGTCTCTGGCAGAACAACGCACTGCGTACTAAACGGTCGTTTGCTGCTGGCGAAACAGGATCAAGTTCGTATCCACTGGCCTGCCAAACCTGCCCAAATCTGACAGAAGTAATTTGTCAATATCAAAACTTGAGTGAGTCTGCCTGTATGGAGGAGGATTACGTTCCGTTGGGCTGACATTATGGTTTGGATAAGGTTCACATGTATGCCTTCGTAGACACGTGTATGCATGCATATCGGACGAGTATAGCACGTACGTGACAAAAATACCGTTGCCTTGTTTACGCAATGCGCTACAGCAATGAAGACATATTAACACACTGGACCAACCCCACCCTGGGATCAACAACACGGCCGATGCAGTCAATGCTGCATGAATCTATCCTGCGGTAAATGCCTAGTCAAATAACCCTCAGATATTTTGGCTGAGAAATAATGCTTGTGTTATAGAGGTGCATTGTTCTGCTGTTATGTACATGCGGTTCGTGCACTGATTTCATTGGGAAAAAATAGTGCTTGCAACGTAAGAAAAATTAACACCTAATTTACAACATGGCAAGAATCGTTTTCCTTGGAAACATATTAAGGTTTGAGTTCACAAGCAGTATATTAGTTGGTCAGTCTTAACAATTTCTTCAGCGTAAACGTGTTAATACTTGGAATAAGCTAGGAAGTACTGATGTGTCCACATTTTCCTCTACACTGGCGCGTGTATTATACACAGAAAGATCAATATCTGGCTATTTTATTACAACCAAATATTCCACAAAGTCAATCATTCATTCATACTTATAATTCGAAAAATTTGAATGTACAATTATTCCCAAAATCACATATCATTTATTGCAGTTAAAGAATGGTTTAGTATATGTAAATTCAATACCAAACTGCAAGTCGTGTAATAGCTTCAGCCTAAAATTTAAGATACATAGTCTGTTAAGTGTCAGCTCGTCGTGTGGCCACTTCTTTGACCGGTCACATGAAATCACTGTTGATATGGAAACCTTATTGCCACGAACGGCTCGAAACGAAATGATCTCAGTTGTGACCGAAGTGTCAAACAAGTGACCAGACAGGACATATGCATGAACCGAACGACAACCCTGGAACATGTCATGGGGTGACCAACACAGTCGTCCCTCAAGGTCGAAGCCAAGCTACTGAAGCCAAGCCAATGAAGCCAGCTACTGTGTTGATTTCATATATAATGCCCTATTGACAATATACAAGACACTTTTGTCGTGCCTCAATGCTGAGTACTTTGCATTCAGTCGGGATAGCTTGATGTCGTATTAACCAGCGTTACAACACTTATTTATGTGGAATAACTGAAATCAGGCTTGTATGATAATCCCAAATGGGGCCACTCAGTTTTTGTCGTTCGCTGATATCAAAAACCGGAAACGCGATTAGTATACATATTAAGATCCTCCATACAAGCAGCTGCTAGATATATCCTAGTATATACGATGAAAATATCAATCACCCTGTTATGTATATATATATACCTTGTTATACATAAAGGACAGAGTTCACAGGACGTGCACACATGATAACACTATACGGTCACATAACCGATTACAGAAAACTTTGCCACAACATGTCACGGGGTCCGCTTTCATCATGTAACCAAATGAGATGATTGAGTTTCTTAATAATGGGCATTTACTTGACAGGCATTCTTAGTGAGTCACCGGATAAACCGGCAAAAGTGACCATGACAGAATTGTACGAACACTTTAGAATGTATCAGTATTGAAGGTTCGCGGATTTAGGTTATTTCAAAATTGAACACCACCCACACCCGATCACGGTCTTGGCATTCAGATAAGTCTTTCGGCTAGCCCACTTCGAAAGGAGGCACTAGACTCGAGTTTAGCTCTTATTAAAGCTCATCAGTAGTGCATATCCTTGTCCGGATCGGAGTTTACACTCTGACCTTCGTGCTTGTGAGACTAGCGTGTTAACCACAACGCCAGCAACCTCACAATAGGCATGACCGAATAATCAAATCCAAACGTTCGACCACAACCTCGTATGAATAGTGTTCAGCTTGCCCGATCATTTCGAAAGGAGAATGAACAAAATCACTTTGTTCTATCGAATCGATAACCCCGTGATCCGGACGTCTCAGTTACTGTCTCCATTGAACCAACTGAGCATGGTTTGAATCAGTAGTGAAGGTTCGGGGATTTAGGTTATCATATAGACTGAAAATCACCCACAATTGATCGCAGCTGTCGCATTCCCATAGACATTCCAGTCGGCCCCTTTCGAAAAGAAGCACTAGACTCGAGTTTCGTTCTCGTTAGAGCTCGTCAGTAGTGCATATCATCGCCACTGCCGGGACTTGAACCACGGTTATTTCAAAATTGAACTATGCTTAAGGTTTACAGGTAATATATGGACATATTTGTTCCAGAGATTCAACTGTCAATTTGCATCAAGATCACAGGGTGGCCAGCGTGACACTGGTATCTCGCGAAGAGGGAGTAACATTGCCATTATGTGGGACGGTCGTATTGGTGGACTGCCTTGCCATTGGACAGCATTTCGTCATATACACGTACCGTATGTCACGGCGCCAAAATCCAGAGTCCAGACCAACGGGCTCACCGAATGGCCGCACACCCCTAACCCAGTCGGGTAACAGAACAGACACAACACACCGCTGAAATTACCGTCAGATTAGTTGGCTGTGAGTAGGGTGGATGTGTACGCGCATTTCCCGTCAAGTCGCTTGGTCCGATTGGCCCAGTGTTTCAGCCTCCGCGGTTCACGATCGATAACACTTGGCTGCTTACACACGTCTTTTTAACCGTCTCAGTGCTTGAAAGACAATGGTGTACTGGGGACAAGACAATAATCGCGCACAAATTGGCCTTGACGAACTATCATGCTGGGACCAGATCAAATTCCTGGAACGCAAGTAAGAGTACGACTTGTCGGTAATCAGAAAATTGAACAGCGTATCGATATGATTTATGTTTATGTGGTCTGTGATAAAAGTGTGAAGGTAACCTCTAGGGAGTTTGAGGCAAGACACATGAGCACGCGATTGGCTACCTGTAATTCATTTCGAAGGCTGGTTAAAAGTTTTTGAAAAAGGACAGTGTTCATGACTTGCAAAGAAATGGTCGGCCGCGCACATTAACATATTGTTGTTCTGCCAGTGATGTTCTGCGACATATAAAAAAACATTCCGCAGAAGAATGTTCGTTAGCTCATTCAAGAATACAAAACTTCGAAGTCCACTATACACAGGATACAAAATCATGCTGAGACGCCCGATTACAGAAGTTTCGGTCGTTGGGTGCGGACAAATGTGAGTCATTCTGCACGTGGTATTTATGAAAAAGGGATATATATATATACCCGACGGTATTTACTGACGAAGCAATAGTCTACATGAACGACCCTAATCGATTAGCTCCAATCTGACGTCAACATAGCCCAAAACTTATGGTTTGGACGGGGATTGTTGGATTACCGCTTGATAAAAACGCTATAGGTAAAACCTCTGTCTTCATAATCATTTACAAAGTAGTGCATTCCTACCTGCAGGTGCTGCAGACTACGTTCGCTTTCAGCAGAGTGGTGCAGCACCTCATTAAACAGTACTTTCACGAGAATATCTGGATGAAACATTCGGATGACGATGGATCGGTCGGATGGGATGGTTGCCAGATATTACTGCATTGGATGTTTTTTCTTTGGGGCTACTTCAAATTCAGAGTCTACGGAGAGCGTTCACAAACACTGGAGAGATTGAAGAGGGCTATACTCTTGGGATGCAATGTAATCTCTGGGGCCAATTTGCAGCGTGTGTAGGGAAAACAGCGGAGAACATTTCGAGCATCCGTTGTGAATTTATGGTTTATATACTAATGCTTTCTTTCTCTTTTCATCTCTACACGACGGTTCTGTTGACCTGTCAGCAGAATAGCACATCTGTAACGGTTACTGGCAGATTCGCATATTTCGTAGATTGTTGTCTCATTAAGGTGCCGTTTTGGTTCATATGCAGTGCAGGGCGCACTAGGTCATTATTCTCAAACCCTGGATAACCTGACCTAATATATAAAAAACCATCGAAGATGAGGGCGGAAGATTTGCTTTATGGTATGTCCAAACTGGTCCCATATAACGCTGTAAACGGCATCAACAAACGTACACCAGGAAGAGTTAACCAGTTCCAGTAATGTCTTTATGTTGTGTGTGGGTCATCTGCAAAATACAAAAATGGTCCCAGTAACGGTAGTTGTTTCCTTAAGAAAACAACTTGGTAGCGGTTCATCAGTGTGTTCTGGTTCCGATAAGTTAGTCCGGTTTATTTTGCGCACGGCATTTTTCAAGACAAAGGAGTTTTCCAGAGAACAAGTATTTCAATCTGGACGACATTTCCGGACGAGTTATTCAAACTGATCTCGATAACGCAAGAAGTTGCCTTCATCACGGCACGGATAAAATGGTTGGATAAGACATGTTGAAAGGAAGTGGAACCACACAGCTCAGTAACAAGTCCATGAAACTTAAACATGTCGAGAACGTTCATTGTTTTTACATGATTATAATACGTAAAGCCAGAGTCCACAAAATGACCCGACAAACCTAAAAACACAACACGACGTGCCACAGACTCTACAGAAAAATTAAGTTTTGCTCAGTATTTTGTTGATTTCCAAATCTGCTTCCTTCTTGAATGTGTTTTTATTACTTATCGTTTGGTAACAAACTGTCGTGCTGGCACAATCCGTTTAGAGGAAAATCGTACATTTACTGTTCAGTTGTACTCACCGATGCATCCTGGTTCCCAGTGCAGCATTATCTTTCAAGTGCTGAAACGCTTACAAAGGCATGTAGTATTATCGACCGTGGCCCGCGGTGGCCGAAACACTGGGCCAATCGGACCAAGCGACTTGACCGGAAATGCGCGTACACATCCACCCTACTTACAGCCAACTAATCTGACGGTAATTTCAGCGGTGTGTTGTGTCCGTTCTGTCACCCGACTGGGTTAGGGGTGTGCGGTCATTCGGTGAGCCCGTTTGTCTGGCCTCTGAATTTTGGCGCCTGGTCAATCGGCCTGGGGAGTAGAGTGAAAATCAAGCACGTATGACGTAAGAGTGAGTGTTTTGCCAGCCGTCCAGTATATTGCTTTCGCTTACCGGCCGTTATTGAAAAACATCGTTTTACCCTTTTGCATAGTATGTCAAGCATTACGGGTATCCAGATTTAATTACCTGCCGTTATCAAAGGTAACAGTTTTTCTGATGTGTCTATAAGATGATAGTCTGTTTGGTTTACGCCAGGCTGACTAGGGACATTAGTGATTAATTGCTCGGTTCTCTAACGTTTGAGACAGGGTCATTCTGTTTTTGTAGTGCATGTGGAAACCTCCGTTACGAATGTTGATTACAACCTAGAAAAGCTGACTTTTTGCACTGGATACCATTCGAACGGTCCTGTGATCATCTCAGTGAGGACAATGTGTAGATCTTCGTTAGCAGGACTAAATTGTTTATCCATGTTTGTAAGCCCGTTTATTGTAGATCTTCCGGACAACGGTAGAAGTTGGATGTCAAACGACTGGACAACTGCAAGATGAAGACTGCTTTCCAGCGCAGTGTCTCTCCGGTCATCTTGCCATACGCACGAATTATGAGACAGATACCGAGTTCTTGAAGGAACAAAAACTTGGGTAAAGTGTTCTAATTGTGTGATTTGTTTTGCTCACGGACGGAACAAACTGTATGAAGGGTATCTAATGATCGGTTTTAGGGCATAAACAAACTGTTATTAAGTTTGACCTCTGTTAGCTCTATCCAGCTTCCTCGCTGGGGCCCAGAAGGTGCTGAGTGTCAGTGGTTGAGGTCTTTGAAAGAAATGACTATAATCCATAATCATTGACAGGACTGTTGTTTGGATTACTGTTGGAACCGTCCTTTACTGTGATTATTCATAACTTATAGGAACGTATGAAAGTGCCCATTGAAAATCCCAACGAACTATCACAAAAGATTTTGTTTAGCTTATCTGCTTTGTTATTGTCTAAAGAGTAAGCACTTTGTAAGATGAATCTACTTTTTACATTCCTATCAGTCACATAATGTGTGTACATTAAAAACGTTTCCTGCCAGAAGTAAAAAACTAGCCACATGAAACACAAACTTGTAGCGTGTACGTTTCTAATAAAATCACGGCAGTCTCAAAACACGTCTAGCCGCTTTGAGCGCATAGTTGTGACTGACACTTGACAGTCATCAGAACTTTCATGGCTTCGTGCATTCTATAATCTTTAATGTGCTTGATGGCAGTATATTATGTTTTTAAATCCAAGCGAGGATCAGGTTCTGGAAAATATCTGATGATCAATAAAATAATATTATAGGGATGTTAATTGGTTTACCTGATCTACTGGGACACGGTATTCGTGAGCCATTTCGGGATATGTTCATTTATTCTTGTTTGAAGCCTTCTGCCAGTTCTACCTACGTATGTTGGTCCGCAGAAATGGTAAAGCCGTCAGGAGTGTGAGTGGCAAAAAACTGACGGAATGCCTCCTACTTTTGCCAACGACAACGTTAATTTTCTGGTCTCAGTCAGCTGATTAAGTTCTGTGACATTGTAGGTCTTAATTACTGGTCGGTTGACTGACTGGGTTGCTTAGCCCAACAAATTAGTTTAGTGGCATAACGATTCGAGAAACCTGTCCTTCTTTTGCACGATTGTTACCGATTTTTTTCGTTTTAGTCGGATAACGTTGCACACATTTTGATTGTTTGATTCCTAAGTGTCGATGCGAATTAGTTGGTCTTCACCAGTTGTTTTCGGGATGCATACTGTGGCGGACTACTAAACAGGAGGTGCGAGTAGTCCAGCTCTCGGCGGAATACCTCGAGGCAGGGAGGAGGTGCGTTCGAAAACCCACAGCGAACGGATCGAGGACGACGTAGATGACCGGACGAGCAATCGCTCAACGGAATCGGACTAACGGACGAGGAATAGCAAGCGGACAACCCCCGGATAGAAGGCGCCGATCACACAAATAAACCAGGCAGAAGTGCACACGACGTGTGAACAGAAACCGGGGTGTGTTGTGGACTGGAATTGTGATTCAAAATCGCAAGCCCGCGAGTGCCATGGCAACTAGAGGGTTGGACAATAAAGATTGTTGATGAGTAGTCGGGGATTTGGTTAATTTTCAAGTTGAACATCACCCACAATTGATCGCAGCTGTCGCATCCCCATAGACTATCCAGTCGACCCCTTTCGAAAAGAAGCACTAGACTCGAGTTTCACTCTCATTAGAGCTTGTCAGTAGTGCATATCATCGCCACTGCCGGGACTTGAACCACGGACACGTTGTTCATGAGGCAACCGCCATTGACCTCACATTAGGCACGACCGAATTATTATATGTGAACGCTCAACCACTTTCGCTTGTGAGTAATGATCAGGTTGCCCGATCGTCTCGAAATGGGGACACAGTTACTGTCCTAATCGAGGGGTTATCGATTAGAGTTAACAGGACAGTAGTAGTAGTAGTAGTCGGCGCGCTGAACCACCTCCTCGTGGTGCCGACTGGGCGGTCTCGGTGCAAACCTTGACCGGCTAAGAGTTCAGCAACTCCAGATAGGGCCAACCACTCTACCTGGTTTTAATCGTACTGGTTACAATCGATCAGGACAATGGAATTACCGCCGGCACCTCCGTGCAGGCAACTACC
>JTDE01004006.1:13613-24173 GCA_014338405.1 Paragonimus skrjabini miyazakii
TGCGCACCCGAATGAATACTTACACATACACACATACATATTTTCATCCGGGTTCTTTGTTTACAGCACAAGATGTTTGGCCACTTGCCATATATACGGAGTCTATTTTTACAAGTACACGACGTAAATTTTCATCCGTCCATTATTATTAGTTGACTGTACACAACACCACATCGTATACAGTGCTTCATAGCTGGTTCATTTCTTGTATTGCTGTGACCCTTTGTTAAAAGGTGTACCTGAATAGAACTTTCAGAATACACAACTGTTGTGGCAATTTGCTTAAGAATACCAAAAACACATTAAGCCCGTTAACAATATGAACAAAAGCACCTGATTGCTGTCAGAAAGTGACAGTATCCTCTACTAATGGTTACTTTAATTAAACCACTTCCAGGAAGGTATTTGAAATTATACTTCTCTAAATGTGGTACTCACGAACGTACAATTTTCTTGTCATCAGTTATCTTATATCCAATTTTCCCCACATCCTGTTTTGAGGAAAAACCTGAAGATTCTACCAAAAAAACACTGCCAGTAGATGACGATGTTTCGACGACTTCCCAAAAGGATTTTAAAGCCACCGAATGGTACTGTTTATAAATTGGAAGTCAAATATTAATTATTATTAGTGTTGTGAGCTAAAATCCGAGTGACACCGGTGGAATATTCCTTGAATCAACAAGGGCGGTCCATGCTTCAACGACACATGCATTTGCAAGTAACAGTAATTCGGTAATGAAACTGTCGAGGAAGAATTTAATTATCCGAAAATACCGTTTTATTTGCCTTTGGAAAGGACTAACCCATTACTGTTTGAAATGTCCTTCACAGTTGCCATGGTCATGTACTTCTCCGGTCACCGCGAGCGTCATCAGCCGTCGTGCCAACTTTTGTTGTCATCCCGACTACGCGCCTACACTGTACTATCCGGACTTCTGGCTGGTCCAGTCTTTTTGAACTTGCTTTGTTGCTAGTCGCAAGCCCTATAAATATGAACGGGTTTGTGACCCTGTTGCCTTCAGACTGAGTGACATCAGAAGAGTTATTTCCGGAGGCCAGTCCTTTTTCTGTATTCATGCGTTAGCCACAGGTGGTTGGATTGGTCAGGAAATTACGAATTGATCGTATATACTCCGTAGTCCGTTGTTTATTACCGTTGACCGTTGTCCCGTCATCCGCCATTTTATAAACCGTTATTCTGTTATCTGTTTACACGCTCGTAGGCCGTAGATTCAGTCACTACAGTGCAAGGTTTATTTATTCAAATAACCATTACATATGTTATGCGCTTCAACATGATCACAAACAAAAACACTCATCTGCGTACGACACCGGTCTCAGAACGTCACGGTTATTGCGGACACTATTTCTGAATTCCTCTATGTACAATGAACCATTTCATGCCACGTTACACTCTAATTCTTCTTGTATTTTTCTCGCGGCTACCTCAATTCCAAAGTGCATGATCCTATCTCATTACTGAATAGTAATGTTATGAGTATTATAATGCAATCGCTCGTCCTCACCGCAGGATATTTATGTTTGGTTTTCGTAATCTTCTCAGGCTTTTCATTGTCCGAAACATGAAGCATGCATTTTAATGACTAATTGTTGTTGAATATGTACAAGCGTCCCAACTGCGAAGAATTTGGATTTCGGCTGGATTCAAACCAGCACACCTAGACGCGGCAAACCCTTTACCGGCTGAGTTACGAAGCTGTGCAAATCAATCGGAGTGAAGGATTTACAAATGTGAAGTCAGTGGGTCTGGCCATCGGGGAACATGAAACGACGTAGTTGTAAACGCAACTACTTCAGACAGAATGCTTCATCAAGCCAAGCCAAGCTGCTGTTATGCTCATTTAAAAAATGTTAATTCAAAATTAACACTTGGACGACTTCAACGAACTAGGCAATACTGTGGATGAAACGTGGACTTCCCTGCCTGATCTGTGGGAAAAAACAGATAAATTAATAGATTGTTAGAAATAAGTAGATAAAAACTAATCGACTGCTGAGATGCGAGGGCGCTTTGATAAATAGTTTAGTTTTGACATGCAAGAAATGAAAGAGCTACGAAGTAACTAGAGATTTATAAATTGACATACGACACCAAAGTAGGTTGAACAAAATTCCAGTAGGCAACTTTGGAAAACAGCGGGATAAACTTAAATGCAATGGATGAGAAACTTTTTAAAAAATGCTGTTTCTAGAATTATTTTAAATCCCAAGATTCATTTCGATTTTGTATGGTGCGATAAAGATTAATGATGAATACTGTTAACTTGAAGGACAAAACTGGTAGATTTCTATTACACTTTCCGCCCGTTTATGGGGAGATAAGAAAAATAACGGGAAGGTAACACGTTCCATGCGATAAACCAAGCATCTCATTATAGACTGCTTATAAACTTAAACGCTGCAACCTCGATGAAATTTAGGCTTGGGAGTGTAAACGAAGGTCGTGTTAATTGATGTTTAAAAAATACCTCAATTAACGCGGTTTCGAATACAATTAATCTCATCATATCAATAATCAACAGTCGTCAGGACAGAGACGTTTCTCTTCCAATAAGTGCAAATCTGAAAGGAGATCGTAGGACTGGCCAATTTGTTTGTCTGCACGATATTAAAATCTCAATGGCTGAACACGAATGCAATCCATAGAAGTATCCACTGGGAACCAAACATTTTAGGATCAACCGCGCTGCCTGCTGAACTCAGATTACATAAACCCATTCCTGTGAAAAGGACAATGCAGTCAGAATACATACCACTTTCACCCCTTGCTATGGACAACCAAAGTTTGGTCTGTCAAACATAGTCTAGTCGGCAATTATGGAGCTCGCGAACTCGAATGTTGGTTCCGGAGAAGATCTCTGTTAAATCAAAATCCTTTCTGCTTGTCGATATAACAGACACTTGAGTGAGACTGTTTGCTCTAGTGGTAAACATAACTTTGTGGTAATCCTTACATAATTACCAATGTGTGCATCAGTATGCAGTTAACAAGATCGCTCAGGTCAAACAGTGCCCACTCAGCCTAATAAAATTTCGTTTTCAGATCAGTAAAACTATAGAAACAAACAGTGGTTTACTCAACTACAATAAACACACACGCACACACACACAAATCAATCATATCAAATATTGACGTTTAACAAACTGGAAACCGGCATTGTCAAGTCAGGCTTGCTGTGCAGTCGGTATTTTAGCAATCAGAAGTCTATGCGAAGTTATGAAAAGGTTTATATTTTTATTGGAAAATAACCTTGTCATCTGATTTCTTTGAAAGCTTTTTCATGCAAAGTGAATGTCAACTCGAATTTTAACTCGTACGTTCTTAACCAGCCTCGATCTAACACGCTACCACTTTCCGTACACTGAATTGGATATTCTTACCCACAATTTGGCTGACAGATCATCCTGCATGAAATTTCGTTTTGTTTGAATGCTCTCGAGCCACCATAGCAAATGATCCCATGAACCACACACCGAAGGTTCTGATACCCCTTGGAGCGCAGAACAGCCGGTAATTTAACGCGATCGTAGTTGTTCGAAATAGATTTTTGGGAGTACTGTTGTTCCCTCAAGCGTCACCGGATTAGCGCGAAAGGCAGGCAAAGTTCACCATGGATCACACACTACTGATTGAACGTTGGTTTATAATGTAGTTATTGCCCAGTGAAAACTGACAATTACAAAAAGTTAAAAACAGTGCGTTGGGAGACGCATCTCCTGACTGAACAGCAAAGGCGAATTACGTCATATCGATTGATCGATCCGGTTTCGAGTTCATTGATATGTTCTAATTCACTCAGTTAATCAAGCTCACTCAGTTAATCAGATTGCGGCTGCGCGATCGAACGCCTGTACATTATGTGAATTGTTTTCACGAGTGCACTTTCTAATGCCCCTCTGTAACGTGGTTCGTACTCCTTTGGATCTATAAATTTAGAGCCTCTGTGACCCAACGGAACTTGATTCGTTTTTCCAATAAACGCTGTTGCTGCACCTATTCTTTTTCTCGGTTCTGGATCAGCGATTGAGCTCGTTACAACACAGTGATTGAAAAGAACATTATATCATTCTCCTAGTCTTGTCAACATCCTATAGATACACTCTTACGCTAGCAAGCATTTCAACAATTTCGGTTTTAATATTGTATGTTTGCATGTCAAAACTTCCCCACCTTTTTGACAGGTGGACACCGATTCCCATAGCATCCAACCTCGTATGAGTTGGTCGTAAACTTTTACAGACAGCTCTATGCTTTACTTTATGCCTCTTTGTGGAGTCACACTTGTCCCTTTTGTACTTCTAAAGGTAAAAACACACTTAGGGTAGTCTTTGGCTGCATTCTGCGCTTACTTGGCGAATTCGTCCCTCCACTTTACTACCTTCCTCTTCCTAAAATTTTACTTCTGCTTCTACACACAGCGTACGTCGCCCATAGCCTGTATCTGTTCATAAATAGAGCAGACCAGCTCGTCGCCCGCAAGACGCTCCTTTCACTTTACTCGGACTCATTCAAAGATCTTCGATCGATCAATCGCCTTTGGTACTCATTTTTTCAATACATTTAATATTTCGAGCAGGCTACGGTAGTAGAAGAACGCAACTTCTTTTTCGCTATATCTTTGAGCAAGCTTGTCTTCCATCTTCTACCCATCGAGTCCTTGTAAGGTGAGTAATCCGCTTTCACAGACTGAAGCAATGTAATCACCGACTAGTCCTAAAAGTGCAAACAGATTGACATGTTTACCTTATCACAAACTTCTCTGAGAGGGCACCCATTTGTTTTAATGTGATTATGCAACTCCGGTATGTTTTTGGACCATATTTTTTAAATGTCTCTATTTAAGTCTCGATCCTGTGGTTGCTCATTTTTCCCTTTCTTTTGTCAAAAGCTTCAATCCACGAAACCTTCTAAGAGAGACCATTGTAGAGACACCATCGGTTTGCTGCATATTTAGACTACTTTTCTTACAGTTTTGACCGTTTTCATCATCGGCATTATTTGACGGCGCGTTAGAGATTTCCCCGTCCACTCTGTCAATCAAAGTCAACCGTACTTCCGGTTGTTTGTCTTCTTGTCGCGCGTGGCGTTCATGGCTGATTTACCTACACCTTGAAATACTTGACTATTTTATAATACGGTTTCGTGGTTACACCATTCTGCTGCCTTGACACGGTTATGGTCGGACGGCTGGTTCCTCACAAACTGTGTGGCCTGATATTATGATCGGTGTGAAAACCAAGACATATACCGTTTACACCCTGACAATCGCAAAAGAGAAGCCAAAGCTAACAAACGTAA
The DNA here is from genome assembly GCA_014338405.1 of Paragonimus skrjabini miyazakii. Lineage (NCBI taxonomy): Eukaryota > Metazoa > Platyhelminthes > Trematoda > Plagiorchiida > Troglotrematidae > Paragonimus > Paragonimus skrjabini miyazakii. The sequence continues at coordinate 18,937 of JTDE01004006.1, forward strand.
GTAAGGTATAGATGAGGCATTAACGGCTCGCGTGTATCCAATCTGACATACTGAACTGTCCAATCGTATCTCAAGTTACGAAAAATTGCGCTTGATAGTGGTATTACCGACCGTTGTATATGACAATATTCCATTTCACTCGTTAGAATATCATTCATAATTCAGGCAAACTTATGTAGCGGCGTCATCTATGAATCAGTAACATCGACTTACTTCTTTTGTTTGGGGGCACAGCCCGAACTGACTTCACAGTGTCCAAAGCGGCACAGCTAGGGGTGCCAAGGTGAGATAACTAGTTGCATCCGGTCATGCAGTAGATCACATGAAAGCAGTTCGGGCTGTTCGACAGATTGTGAACAGGCATGATTGACCTCTTTCAGAACCGAAATTTAGCCCGAGTATTTGAAATCGGGGGCTTGGAAACCACAGCTTCCCATTTTGAATGCTTTTTATACAGGAGCCCCCTACAAATATGAATGCAACCCAGCCCCTCTGGCTTTACCATAGGGCTGCCCGAGCAGATATGCACCTACATATTTTGAGTTCGAGCGGCACCGGCATTATAGGCATCACATGACACTTTACGCGCCCGAGATCCATCTGGGCCAAATGAAAGTCAAAAACGAGTCAGTGCACTTGCAAATGAGTCATCCGTTCGATTCGCTGATGTGCGATGTGGGAATCCACGTGACCGTGTACACATGCACATGAGTCACTCGGTCCCTGGATATGGAGACATCATGCATAGACATGCTCACTTGCGTATTAAGAATGGCTCAGCTTCACCTGCAGAACGATGACGGAATAGAAATCCGTTCAGGTAGACACATAATTATGAAACACATCTGTGTCAGGTGTGGAGGTGAATGAACAACCGTTTGTGTATGCAACAAATTTAGTTGAGACCAGAATTGAAACTTGGTTACAACCAAGCGAGCAATGTAGTAATGTTATTTCTGGTCAGGCACATTCAACCTGGAGCACGTTTTCTGTAGGTGTAGGATTAAAGGATGTGCCTATTTCGAATGTGCTCGATGCATGGCGTTTGCCATTCGATGACCACATGTCACCAGCGCATATTAATCTGAGAGCAATGCATTACAGATACAGTATGATAAATTGCTTTTATTCGCATGCTATATACTCATAAACCGTACCGAAAATGCACTCGGTGCTATTTCATCTAGCGCTATATTCGAGTACTCTCTCTCGTCTTGCTGTTATCGTGTCAATGTAAATGCAAAATGTATTTGATTCACTGTACCGTGTTCACCTCACAAACTGATAGTTCAATATTCGATCGTGTCAAACTAGCCCCGAGAACTGAATGACAAATGTTTACTCGGCGAACTCTAATATTTCCTCTGCACACGCACATTCGTGTTAGGATCATAACTGTAAGGCATAGACGAGATGTTGTTCCGAACTGCATGACAATATCGGCGGTTTCAAATTCATGCGGAATAACCTTCTTTGAAACGTTAGCAAACTAGACCTCAGAAATAACGACACCTCTCTACTTACATCATCTCACTGTGAGCACCACACTGACGGCATACGACTCACCAGAACACACGTAAAGCAAACTCCGTAATGGGCCTACTAGAGTGGTGTGCTGTGCGGAATACGAACGTACTCAGTATGAATGCTTCGTACTAGATCATTCAGCAAAAGCAGGTTACGTCCCAACGTAATTCGGATCGGCACTGTCCAAGCCAGTATATGTGAGACACAACAGTAATCGCTGACAGGAGTGCATAAGGACTGACGCATCAGATCACAAGTGAACTGAATAGGTGAATTCGGTCAATTTCTGTGCCATTAGAATCAACACGTTAAGTGCATACTGTGGAGTGATGGAAGATGCAACTGGTTGTGCAATGTTCCACACCTCGCGGATTTTCCATTTTCGCTGGTCACCCTGATAATATTGAGGCAGATCTGATGATACCTGACTGAGTTTTGGAGATGTGATCCCAATCTTGCAACGGGATGATCTCGGAGTCCATCAGATGTGCACATGGCAATATGGATTTGGCAGATGACTGGGATAATGTTATCATTTGCGAACTCAGTATTGTGGTTTATCTGAAAGAATGGAATGGATGTAGAATGAGTGTGCATTTAGCGTTGAAAATACGAAGTAAATCATGATGGCTTTCATTGAAGGTAATTTCTCGGGACTGTCCTCGTACTTGCAATCGCAGACTGATGTGTCAGATAGCTCGAAACCTATTTCTGAAATAAGGGAAGAATCCACATTGCAGCTGTTAATCCGTTGGTTTGTTTGTAACGGACAACATCGAAATTTTGTTCAAAAATTTGTCATTTATTTTGGGATTTACATTCCAATGAACGGTTATGCCGGTTCTGTTATTTTGAGTGCATAAGCAATAATAATGACGTTTGTGTCATTTCGTTGCGGATCTTGTGCATTCACTATCATAAATGTACCTTAGTTTGAGTTCAAAGAGCAAGCTAATGTGAGGTGCACGTTCGGACAGTGAGAGTCTTTGGGGGTAAGCTCAGAAAAAGTACATGTTGTGTGTATGTGGGGCATTTAGCAGTGTCCAGAAAGTAACTTACAAAAGTAGCGGAGATTTTGCTGGCGTGGCTTGTGTTAGGAGATGTATCGCCTAACGAATCAGCAAAGGCAAATCACGTCATATTGATTAACTGGCCCGGTTTCGAATGAATTGATATGTTTTAACTCACTCAGTTAATCAGATTGCAGCGGCGCGATCGAGCGCCTGTACGTTATCCGAACTGTTTTCTCACGTTCACTTTCTGATGCCCCCTATAACGTGATTGGTTCTAACGCTTTTACTGCCAGATACGATCGTCCCGTTTCCTTTGCTATGCATCCTGTCGGTCATGTATGATACTCATTTCGCCCTATAAATTTACAGCCTTTGTGACCTAATTCTGACTCGTCTCATCCTGCCAATAAACGCTGTTGTCGCATCTATTCTCCTTCTCGGTTCGGGGTCAAGTGACTGGGCGCGTACCAAAGGGACGATCCAATAGCTTGGTAGAGTAAGCTAACGATACTTGATAAGATTCCGATTTACATGCATGCCAATTCACGTCCCCAGTAGTATTTACGGGATAGGCAATGTGTGGTAAGGCATAGCAACATCGTTCTGGTGAATTTAGTGAACAATTATCAGGGACATTTTTCTGTGGAAAACAAATTTGATGAATGCAGTTACTCAGTACTTATGTCTGTCTAGTAGCCATGTTGCAGAGGTAATCACGAATGTACTGTGTTATATGGGACATTGGTGATCTCAGCCATCTGCATAATGGACACGTGACAGAAGTAAGAGTGTGTTCTGACTACCCAACCCGTATTCCCATCGATAGAACTCAACCAAGATTTGGTCCCGGTACAACTTTATATACTCCTGAATCTGAACAGGATCTGATTTGTACCTCGTGTTTGTGTAGCTGGAGCGCTGAATGCTTACCACAAGGACGTTTTAGTGCTAAAGTGTGTCTCATAGCGTTTTGGCAGCCGCAAAAACACTATACGGTTGCCAACTTTTGTGTCACGTGAAGTGTTTATTATCTCACATAGATTCCGTTCAGTGACTTCTAATTCTGGCAGAAATTTCACGAAGCACATGAAAATTGGCAGTTGATGTTTGTCTATCTGGAATATGCATAGCACCTCCTGTGTTCTATATGTATCACCAATTACCGTTAATGATTTGACTATTTAATTTAATGGCGACAAGTGAACAAATAAACTGGTGATCTCCGACATCTTGATGAGTTAGTGGTAGATTGCAACGTGTTTGGTGGTTGGGCCCAGGTTATCTCTGATGGGACCGACTGTCTGCTTTACTTACACACGAACAACTAAATTCATTTTGAATGTACTTTCTAAAAGAACTCATATATTCTGTGGATAATTTGCATTTTTCACCTTCAGATATCCGGTTATCATTTGGTGTCAATCGGGTAAGAGCATTAAATGGTCAGATATCAGGTCAAGGGGGGCCTAGGATTCTTTTTTGCACTGCTGTATATCTCCAAAACAGCTTTTCAGGTGACCCATCTTGGGGCAGTGGAGCAGGCACTGAAAAGAGATACATCATACTGAAGTCCCAACACGATGAGAGGGCTAAAGCTAACCTTTCCTTCCACTGGATGTATCGGGTACCTCCAAACAACGCATCCAGTGAATGTGTTGGCTAATTAGTTAACCGAAAGCGAAGAATAGCTACAGTTTTGGCAGTATTTTATCCTAGAAACTCTTCAAACTGAAGCACAGCTTGGGCAGCAATCAAGCGCAGTTTAAATTCTCCCGTAATTGTGGCAGGGACTTACGTAATGCTCTGAACATTTACCCCGTCGATGCGTTGTTTGAAGTACTGTCACTGGAATCTAAGCCCAGTTTCCCGCGTACTTCTGATGATAGACTAGGAGCAGAGGTTCAATTTGAAAATGTATTGAAACACTTAATTTAGCTTACGTCAGGTCCCATCCCGGACTTGAAACTGTTCCACTCTTATTTGATGAATGCTGATTTTAATTACCATAGAACTGATATCGTTCTTTAGACCTCTGTAACTCCAAATCACTTCCGCTCTGAAAGCCTTGAGTAAACTTGCGGATATTCCATTCACAAAAACGGACAAACTCAATGAGATATCTATTGGGAGTTGAATCTGATGGTTGGCTACAGTAGATACAAATTTGGTCCACTCAAAAAGACCGAATACATTCGTCAGCGGTTCAACGACATGATAACCGAACGGTGATGTATTGATCAGTGTGGTCAACCATGACGCATCATGCAACCGATCAAATTACTAGGATAGGTTAAGGAATCGGACTGAATCAAGACTCAACAGTACGAAAGCTAGCCAAAAGACATGGTATAATTTCAGACTAAACAACCCCGTCAGTCAATAAAACTGAACATAATGGTTGATCACCGTAGAGTAGTACGGGACTTTTGGTTTACACCAATTGAACATCACTCACAACTGATCACAACCGTGTATGTCTGCTGTCTATCATTATGAACGAACCTAGAGGTTTTGAACTGCGCACATGATTCGTGAATAGTCTATTTGGGTAATCATTAAAGGACATAACAGTATGGTTCGGTGTTGTTCAGAAAAGGAAACTGCTGGCCAATAGGCTACAAACCAAGTTCATTAGTCAGATATATATATATATATATATATATAAGGTAGTAAAAGGGCAAACACTGAGTAGTGAAC
>JTDE01004006.1:36590-75966 GCA_014338405.1 Paragonimus skrjabini miyazakii
TGACACATACAAAGTCATAAACTGTACATTAATTGGTGCAATACAGAACGAAGAAATTAGCGAATAACATTGAGACTGTTTGTCCGTTCCTGATGTAGTATCCTTAACGCGACGTTGAGATTGACCCCCTGTTAGATCTTTTATTGTGTCGGAGTTTGGATAAGCCGTGAATCGAGTAGATTTTCACCACAGATATTTCCGAGCTCCTGACGTGACTTCGTAGCTCATCTAGTTGTGCGCTCGCCGCGTTTGGGCATGGTGTTTCTGTCGCTGGTTCGAATCCAGTCGAAGCCCTGTCTTTCAATAACTGGGTCTCATCTAACATAGTAAATCTTCCAAACTACTTATTGTTAATACTGTTATGCTAGTCAGTTTCCAGAGGACCACAAAACCCAAAAGTATATTCCAAGGACGCGATAGAAAGTGTAATATTTTGTCGCACAAGCTGGACATGTTATAGTGATCAAGTCTATACACAATATTTTAATGCAGTGCTGACTAATCATATATCCGTGTAAGCTGACTGGAGAGCCTAAGATCGAGGAAACACAGAGGGTCAGACAACTGATAGTCCAATGAGCCAGATATGTGTATCAATAGTTGGTCTCTAACCAATGCTTCACAATGTTGTTTGGGCTCACGAGGTAGAATGATGACCTGGCTGATAAGTGATCCAGTAAGCTTTGCTTTGGTGACCCCTCACCTCTATCACACGTTGGTTCTTGTTAAGAAATCAGCCAGCCCGAAACTCATTTCAGCCATCTGTTGAATTCATGCATGGGCAAAATCAGGAGTGTATTGTTGACATGACAGTCAGCCTTGAAAATATATACAGTACAAATTCCCGTCGTGGCCGTTGTTACCAGTCCAAATTTCTCATATGGCCAACTGTATCCCTTCAGTCGGACGCACAAGTAAATAATGAACGTTGTCATATTTGAACAAGGAACGAGACTTGGCAGTGACACCAAGTGACCAGACTTGAGATAGTGGATATGTTTTTGGTTAAATTTAGGCGTCTTAGTTTTGCGTTATGTCAGGTCTATGTCTCATTCATCATGGTTTGGTACTACACATACCAAAGTCTTGTTTATGTTTGCAATATCGAAGAAATGTGAGAACGATGTTCCCAACGGAAACAATACGGTAGAAACGGTGCTGACCACTAGCCACATGCTTGTCAGTTCGAATCTTGGTTACACGGACTGCTTTTTTTCTAAGAATCAACGGCTGAGTAATGCTCGGATCATGCGCAACCTAATATGGTGAACAGCGGTAAATGATCTATGGTGTCCGTTTTAGAAGATAATTTGTTAACATAAGGTCACTTGTAATGCTTGTTGATGCTCACTGTTAAACCGACACTCCACTACCGGTTTCGTCCTTGTTTAGACTCATCAGGTGGAGGCAATCTGAATGGGGGACCGAACCAGTTACTCTTCGTGTTACGAGACAATATCATTGTCCGCTCGGCCACCAGTTCTACGAACATCACATATGACCCGCAGAGTTTGTATGTAGTTGAAGTATGGCGTGTGGACTGTGTCCATCCACACTAACTGGGTGGAAACAAGCTATAACGCAATTAGGCGGTTGCTTGTTTGCTTAGTAGCTGGGAGGGCATGTTTCGTTTCCATGGTATGGGAATGACCTAGAGGGTCGGAATCGGTTCCGATCCCTACTCTCAAGACAACACTTGATGATACTCATTTTCATATTTGTATGAACCCGTCAGAAGGAAATAGTTACCGAGATACTGTGGTAAACTGGTCGCAGAGTTGGTTGTGTATATTTAATCGTGTTTACAAATGCAGAAATGATATTACCAACCTATAGTGACTGTAATTTGTAACTGAACACCACGTTAATGTTGTCTAACTGCATGAATAATTACAATGCATGTAGTACGAGCCACATTACAATTTCGTTGGCTCACTTGCACACATTATTGCTACAGTATAGAAACTACCTCTGGGTTTGAGCTAAATACATTTGCTATTACTATCGCCAAAGTGGAAGTCGGGGGGTACATTGGCAGTCTAGTATAGTGGTTTTCAACTATTTTGCATATGATCAAATGTGGCTGTTCGTTCATCTTCTATCTATTTTGTAGATGGCATTGAAAAAAGAATGATTTGACATCTAATATTTGTTCGTGATACAAACTTCATGCATAAAGGTCAACAATTTCATGTTACGATAAATGAACAGGATCTCTAGAATTGATCACAAAATCAGTGTTATCCTACTTAAAGCAATCTTAGTGACTGTCATCTGCTAACAAGTTTTTGCACACTTGTTTGCAATGCTTTTAGAAACGCCCGGAGATAACACCTTCTGTAATCTCAAGATAGCTGAGCTCTCGACAAGACCAAAACCCCAATTTCATCACATGGGAAGTCATGAAATTTACAAAAAAACATATCCGCACCGTCGACACTAATCCAGAAGTTCAGCAGGATGAATATATAGGTTCTGCATGAACTCATTTGTAACTCTGTAAATCAGTCGGATATTCTTGTAATATGATATCTTCAACATCATTTATCTCTAATGGATCGCCAGAATTAACAAAATCATTGGAATTTCAATTTCAGTTACAGAAATCACGTTTGTCTGAATCAGAGTCTGTGTTGGGGGGTGTAAAAAAAGCACTGGGTTAAACGAAGAAACATCTTGAAGGATTTTTATTTCCGAACCAACAAGAATAATAGAAATGTTGAGTGTAGGAAGACTGAATGAAACTGGAAAATAGAAGTGTAAGTCGAGCATTCACAAAACAGAAACATTGCACTAAGCATTGTTATGCTAACATTAACATTAGAAAAAGTTTATCAGATGGCCAAGCTATTTTGAAACTCAAAATAGTTTAACAGTTGTACATGTCGTCTTCACTTAGCATAGCCTACTGATGACGCTGTCAAAGCAAACTCAAATGACGTGTTTCGTAGTGAATATACATTTACTCTGAAGATATATTTTTGCATTTCGGGTGACCCATTTGGTGTTTTAGTTTCAGTGAATGATTTCAGAGAAGGCAATTCTAATCAAACATTAGAGTGTAACTCAAAGAATGTCACTAGTGATACATCTCTAACCGGGGATATTGGGATCCGAGTTCTGGTGCAAATACCAACATGCACGATTGAGTAATAAGGGCGTTACAACGCACAACTTAGCTGTCTGATCAGCGTATTATCAACATCATCACCTTTACAAGGCATCCGCAGGCAAATGTTTCTCTTGGGTACATCAAAGTGTATTCCACTTGTGAAGTGAGCTATTGAATACTTCTTGATAAAACTATCGGGATACTCGCTGCTTTTGACGTTGTTCGCAACTAACATGCGCTCAAACCCAAGCGTATCTGGAGTACACAATTCAACTCTTCTATGGAACAGTTTTCTCACGATACTCACTTTATATCAAACCAGAACAAAACTGTTGAAATATATACACTGCTCAGTCCACGTGTGTTTGCACTAAGTTGGCCTTGACCTTGTAACACCGCTGCGGCAGGAAAGCCGTGATTTAAGGAATTCGACGCAACCACTGCCATGGCCAACCCCACACACTGTTAGCTTGTCAAGACCCACGGTTCAAGTGGGTACTTGATTGCAGCGTGACATTGAACTGACTGACCTGATTAACCACCCGTTCCCCGTTTACCCCCTTTAATGATTCCCCTATAAAATTCGTGATATAAATGCGATGTCTTTAGCCTGATGATTAATAACTGAAAACGAGCTTGTTCGCTACACAGCATTTTACAATCAATTATATCAGGGTGCCAAAGTGAACCTCATTTTGAGGCGAAGCCGAATGAAATGTTAGGCAAAGTGTAAATCTTCCCCCTCGTTTCCCTCGTTACTAATATATAGTGTACACAGCCGCGATGTAGTGCCATATTTGCAATTTGACCATGTGACAGCCTCTACAGATAGTAGATGAAGATGTCAGCCAGACCAGATCCCAGTGAGTTGCCCATGGCAAGGCGATCAAATTCTTTATATTCTTCCCCTATGAAGTAGGGCTTATTGTTTGAAATACAAAGTAACATCAGTCGTTCTAACTTGTTGAGTGGAGTTTTTAGATGGAGCTGCTTCTCCTCAGCTTGTCATGGAGACACATTTGTAAAGAAGGAATGAATGACCACTTTAGCCATCTGTATTGTGCGAAGATTTTGGCCCAACGTTAAAAGAGACGACTCAAACTTTCCTTTACTGTCTAGATAGAAACGGCCTGCCTGATCGGTTTCAGCAGCGTCACTAATCATGTAGCTAGTTTTGCTTGAGGTGAATTGACTATGAGGAGAATGAATCTCAGTAACATATCGTCATTATGCATATTTGTGATGTTTATGATTCCCTGGGTTTGAGTAATTTTCACGTCACTGCACCACACAGATTACTCTCTACCAAAACCTGTACTTCTTGAGAGACTTCCTTTCCCATTTCAGCTATACTTTATCGAGCAGAATCTGGCTTAACCTTATTAGGATCGGAAAGAAGCTGGTATATCTTCTGCCCGCGTTCAGCTTTAGCCATTGGGACAATACCGTCAACTCTATCTGGTGTCGTTTCTCAATCGTTTGAGTTCGACTATCTGCTTCTATGTCAATGCCAGCTATTAACTGATAGTACTGTTTCCGAATTAGTGTTCCAGGTCATCGAAGTTGACATTAAACCAGTTTAAGGGATCATCATCCGGTAACCTTGGCCCCTTCAGTTTTTCACAGAAAAACTCATATTGTGCTTTTGTTTCAATACTGTTGCTAATTTTCAGCTGGACAGAATTTTAAACCGCATGTGAGGGCTTTCAGTTGTTGTCTGTTTGATTGCACTAAAGACAGGTTCATCATGCACTCCTGCGGATATTTTGGAATTGTTGAAATGGAAATTTTTAACTGATTAATGTTTTCATCTGTTTCAATGGGTAGACTTTGATTCGGCATATCTTTTAAGGGCGAAAATTAGTGAAGTTCATCAGATAAACGAAACTCAATTGGTCAAGGATGTCGAAGTTAATTCCCGCAAGGTTGACATGCTTGTTGAACTTGATTAAGTGCTCATTCATAAAGTATTTGGTCAGGCGCATTAATTCGTTTGTGGTCGGATGCAACTTCAATTAACGTACTTGGTTTTATGAGAGCACTTAACCCCCAATATCTACTTACCACCAAACCAGTATCGCCAGTAACACAAACCGTTACATTTTTAACCAGACCACCGTTTCTTTGAGGTTTATCTTAACTTCTTCAGACATTGCACCATTTCTTCAAACTTCCAAGAGAAAAGCACTTTCTCATTGGATTGATCATCTTTCAAAGACCCACTGTATATCACCCGAAAAGTTGCTTTACTACGTAAAGCAGATTTCTAAATTCGAGGTTTTTTAACTAGTTTTCTTGCTGCATCAGTTGTCATTTCATCAACACACACTGACTTTGGTGAGTCGTTCAAAGAGATGACAAGAGTTACTTCAAGTAATTCCTAAGTTATAGCAGCCGATATTACAACAAGTAGTGCAACAAAAACCACGGTTTAAACTTTGTTTGGTGATTGACCAGCGTTGGTAATTAACTTAGTGACCTCATAGGATGCAGGTGCATCGGTGTACGCTTTTTGACTACACATCCTATGTCCAAGCCTTTCACTCACCCAGAAAAGTTGAAAAAGTCTAACGCTTCACTCTTCATATCTTTGTGGACTGTGTCTAAGTGGTTTCGTAGATTCAGTGGCTTCGTGTTTCGACGTGTTAGACACAGTGGCGTTGTTGTGTTTCAAGGTTACAATACTATGATAATTAGCTAAAGATATGAATAGATCTTATTGAGAATTATAAATCACAGCTGTATGATTTTGTGCATGCAGTGAGAAAGCATGCCAATGTATCAGAAGCAATTAATATGAAACGCACCGTTTGATCACGTGAGGTAAACGCGATTAATTCAATAGACAGAAAGGTCTAGAGGGGGTTAGGCGAGATCTGTGCCCCATTGGGAACCAAGGATTCGGACATTACTGAAAATGATGAGTGTCGATAGTGCTAGAAATGGCATAGGCTTAAATGTGGGTGTCAAGTCAAGGGCAGTCACATCACTACCTTGTTCATGAGAAAGATAAGAAGTCCTCGTTATCACACGAGCGGCTTCAAGACAGTAAAACTTTTCATTAAAAAAAATGAGAAAAATAGAGAAAATATTCTCTGCCGGAAGTGAGGTAAAACGGACATGATAATTAACTACTAAAAAGAGAGAATATGTCTGCAGACATTTTGGTTTTTTACGCAATAAAACAGGTTGATTAAACATCTGATAAATGAATTTCATGCAAGCCCGCAAGTGATCAGAAGCACCCTTCCGGGAAAGGCAACAATGGACTAGAAATGATTATTGCTAAACCACAATAATATGAATACTATTGGGCCTCGAACCTATTACAAGTGGGCCCACAATCAAATGTCACGTCCACCAGTCTACCTACAAAAGTACCCTGCTTTCAGTTCATTTATAGAATGGTAACGATATTTCGAGGCAGCTACATGTGCTGACAACTCTTCCATCCTGACATTTAATACTGTAGTACTTTCGTGTGATGACCTGCATCATGCATCACACCAATTTGTTATATTTGATACTTTGAAACTTATGTAATGTCAACAAAATAAACAGTAATAATGAGTCTACTGTCCTTGTTCGTTACTATTTTCATTTATTAGTTTAGGACAAATGTTTCCCGCATTAAACTCAGTCGCATAGTGTTTGACTCTTGGCCTAGTGGATAAGAGTTCAGTTCACAACACGAAGAGTGTCTGATAGAATCTCATTCACACTGTCTCCACCAGTTTAGCCCAAATAAGGATAGAACCAGTCACTATTGATTTACAGATGAGCATCCTAGTTGATTCGCATTAACGTTTTCGATGTTGGTGACCGTTTCCAGCAGAAACGGTGTACGTGCGATAAACCACACCAATCCATTCTATGAGGTTTCCTCGTATAACACAAACTAGGAATGTCTATAGCATTTTAATATGGCATTCCCCTAGCATAAGGCACACTCTGAGAAGAGCAAAAGTGTTGCTTCAGTGGAAGTATTCCTTCTTGAAGAGAACATTTCACTCAATGAAAGTCTACCGAGTTGTATGTGACATGATGAGTATGACAGAGTTATATCTTCAGAACCGCCAAAACACGCCTGACACCATATTTATTACTACGGTCCCATCAATACTGTTAATGGTGGCTTAAAATGTAAAATACTCTTTAACAAGAAGTATAGTATTAAACAACCTCAGCCTTCTGTGTAATGTGACGAGTATGCAATCATTCTGCATTGACCAACGATGAGATGATGAAGATCACAACAACTAAATTCACATGATGCTAAAACTTAAGGATAGCTAGGCAGACAGACAGAAATGCTGAGAAAGGAAAATAGAAAAGAGCAAATTAACCGGCATTCCCTAATCTGGCAGTTGTTTCCGTGCCATAAATTTAGTTGTTTGCTGGGTAAGACTTTATTAGACTGGCCAGGTCTATACAATGACCAACTAACGATTAGGATGGCCCAAGAACTCTCGAGTCACAGAACAACACCATAACACCTGTCAGGACTGACAAGCCAATCAAGAGAAGAATACATTTTAAGGAAGGTCATCCAATTAGTTACCAGGTTATAAGGCTTCGATAGTAGTTTTTATATATTTACCTTTTGAAAGAAGGACCTTCCTAATGACACACCTGAGTCGCTTGAGTAAATAATTCCAGATGCCCAGACTCCAAAACGAAATCTTTGATATCCTATTGGTGTACATATCTGTAAAAGGTCCTGCCAGATGAAGATCGCTAACATGCCCCAGAGATCATTTGGTGGACGCTAGCTGGCGTGGTTAAGAGGAAAAGCTTCGGTCTTATAAACCTTAAATCACGTAAAATCGTTTCTTGTATCGCGTACTAAGCTACCCAATCGATAAAAATCAGTACGGGAATCCGAGCGGCACTAAGCAATCGCAATTTATTAGAAAAACACCTTTTTACAGAGGAACAACAGTATGCATGACTGCTACTAAGCGACGGGTGTCATCAGGTTTTGATTGGCTAGTTTGTTACTGTGTTGTTCCACGACCTTACATCTAGCAGCTCGGTTGTTTGAAACGGATACCCACTCAACAGCAGCTAATTACCGTCTATGGTTGGTTGGCGCCAGTTTGTCCAAAATTCCGTCTGTAGCAGCTCGTGCGCGAACACAGATTAGCTTAACCTTCTCCAATCAAGAAACTGCTCCAATTCAAACTCATCACATCTTGGAAGACAGTGTTTCTTCTTGAAGATGTCTTTCTGCGGTAGCATTGAATTAGCACATACTAAAAATACTAACGAACACAAAAAAACTCGATTAAGTTCTTATTAGCAGCCGATTGTTCATCCTCCTTTTTTATCATGTTGCATCGAATGTTGTTGACTTGCCCACTACTCAGTTCCACGCTTACAAACCTCGATCGATTTCGTCTACGATCAATATCATTTTGTAGAGAACCATATATTAACCCAAGCAGGTGTACTGTATTTTTGGGAATCAGGGTTTAAGTTATTACTGGTTCACAAACACCTCATTTAAATTCGTATTGAATGTTAAACACACTAATTTCTTTAGACAGTTCAAATGCGACCGAAAGCAACTGTGAGGTGTGGTTTTTGTGTGTGCGTCAGGCTGTCTATCTTGAGTCCACGTGATCATAACCAGTGCCAACTGGTTGTCAGATAGATTATATCCGACCAGACCAAATGTGTGTGTACTAACGTCAAGTTAAAAATAACCTTATTGCAATCAACAAGTAAAGTTTCAGTTTTAGATAGTCATCCAGTGATCTTAAGACACACTTATATAGGTGAGCTGTACACAATTCGAAACGGGGAAACGTTTAAGTCTAGCGGGTAGTCGTTTCAAGTTATAACCTGGTTGCCACAAGGAGAGCAGGTGAAGTAAGGCAGGAGGGTATGAATTTTCTCCAGAAACAAATGTCTTGGACATCAGATGATTTTATAAAACATAAATGGAATGAATATGTCTGGGACGAAGACACGTTTCACGGTTCTTATGCATTCAACCAAGATGAAAGCGAAAACACGGGTGATTAACAAACTTGTTGTGAGAAAATCTAAAAGGAGTGAGACGTAAGTATAAAGCTAATTTTCAAAAACGACTGGCGGGAACGTCTATATGAATGCGAAAGCACTTGAGTGCACTTGAGTGAGTGTTATTCAGTGTATATCAATCAAATTCCCGATTTCTCATCAGTAAATCATTTTGTTGATTCAAGATACACGGAAGTGCTTAAAACTACCTTGTTGGATCGTGTGTGTTCGACTTTCCTGCTGGCCTAGCAAACTCCATGCGATTGAGAACAATGTAGGGTTTGAAAGCATATTCGGACCTATGAAATGCCAACTTCATTAATACGATGTACATCTTCATCTCTCTGTTCACTTTCTCATAGTTTACTAATCCATATACTTCCACGGACTTGTCATGAAAATCGGGCACCACAATCTTCACTTTTGGCGTAGTGATCGTGAACACCATGTATGGTGTACATTTTGGTTAGAAAGCTCCCGAACTTGCAAACGGTCCTGAGCACCTCTCAAGTGATTGTGATCGATACCCGCAGATGAGCGTGTAAAAACGTGGACAATAAAATATCTCACTGTTAAACTGGGTCACCCTTATGACCGTATCACTGTGTTCGTGTTCTCAAAGTTCGATCGTTTAATGTGAGCGAATGCCAAGATAAAAACGGTCATCATAATGTTTGTAAAAATCTATTGGTATATTCTATACTGAGTACCGTATACAATTACTAGAAATTAGATCATTGTGAGGTTGCTCTGAAGGCATCCTTGACATCTCTATTTAAAATGAAGGTGGGATCAAGAAACGCTTCGTTCTTCATTCATTTCAAGTCAATTTGTCCCACATTCTCATGGTTCGGCCACGCAACGGCGACGAAAAACCAGGCTCATACGATCCACATATTCGGCATAACGGAAGTCGATCGGTGTGACTTCCAACCACGACCTCATCATTTCCGTCCTTTTGACGATCATCTCAACTCTTTATGGTGTGCCTTCTTCCAACGGATTAACAGAGGAAGTCGGTACTTCGATCCGTGTTTTTGTTAGGAATCTTTTCAGGTTTGCCAAATTGGGTAACAGATAAATTTGATTGATTTCCTATTCTAACCAGTTCCATTCGTACTCAATGAAATCGTATTGCAGCGTTTTCTGTAGGTACCGTCTATCTTTTACTGTAGACGTAGACCCACTGCAATTTTCCGGCGAACAATTCTTCACGACAGGTGGTCCTTTACAATTTGGTGAAACGCCATGCAGTTAAATTCTCGGATCAAGATCACGATCCTGTAACTACTACTCGTTCAAATTGTAAACCCGTATCTTTACAAAGATATCACCCTGGACAACAACAACTGCTCACCAAACTTCGAGTTTTCTGTTTCGATATCTACATGGTAACTTCACGCCACTTCCTCGACTCATGATCCATGACTGTCAACTTTTAGCACAGGTGTAAACCTGGAGCGCTTACTTCTAGGACACTTCACATCCAGTCATATACGTGGTAAGGTGGATCATAGTGTGTGCGCTGAAGAACGTCTGCCCTGTCTCTTACGTACGTCGGCGTAGGAACCAGCCGGACAATTTACAAAAGTTTCCCTATGTTATTACCTATCTCTGGCCGAATACTATTCTCGGATGGATGTTAATTTATAAGTCGAGTTCCCAGGTAATATCTCACAGACTACAATGTTGAGGTGGATTTTTCAATGGGCAAAATCATTACTATTAAGTTTCAGTATCGCATTAATAAGTCCAACAAAACCACTAACAAACATATGAGCTGCATCGCCTAAACCGAGCACTCATTGGATAGCTTATATATCCAATCACACACACACACACACACGAAACATATTCGTCCAAAATGAGAATAACTTATGGCTATTTAAGGTGATAAAGGAATGGGTCAGGCCAATATTTGCTGATAGAACGGCAGTCTGAATACCTGATACAACGAGAACTTTCCAGCAAAAAATGGATTAATGCCAACAGTTTTTCTTCGGGATGCAATTTATTGACTAGTAGGGACAATTCGTCGTACCGCCAGTTTGCACAAGTCACATTCATGGGGATCACAAACGGGGAGATTTGCTTGATTACTGTCAACAATAATGCAGCTGCTTACATAGGAAAGTTCGTGTTGATCTGTGGTCAAAATGTTTGGTGAATCGGATGTCTGCTCGTCTCAGGCGCCTGACGGTTTGTACATATGAAATTCACTGTTTGTCGCTCTATTTTTTTATCATTCGCAACTAGGATTTACTGACCATGATCAGCCGCTCCTCTTTTTTTGCCGTGCTTAAAGCTAAAGTCTGACAAAGTTCAATTAATGATTTACAGGTTAGAATCTAGACGTCCACCTTTCAGAAGCCCTTGTAAGTGTTTCAGTGCCTGCTATTTATACATGAATATCTTATTGATAAGTCCAACAAAACCACTAACAAACATATAAGCAACATCGCCTAAACCGAACACTCATTGGATAGTTTATATATCCAATCACATTATTATCATCAGCTAAAGATTCCACTTTACACACAGTTCATCGTACACAATGAATCACCACTCATACACAGCCTCACCATACTAGCAAACAAAGTTCATTCCAGTTCGAACAATCTACCTGTATATCTCCCATCAGTAAAATACAGAATCAAACTTTACCTGTTGCTAATGAATCAAATCATTGGCAGATATCCACACAATAATCCCACTGATGACAAGACAAATCATCATACTGAAGTGTACTCCTCGGTTGGGCGGAAGTAGCTATACAATAGTCCATCGATGCACACGCACCACCGCCTGTGATTGATCTCAACAACGTACAACCCAATTGTTTTACATCCGTGACATTCCAATCGGCCACCCCAACTTATTCACGGGTACACTCGATTGGTTGAATAGGCAACTTCTCCATAGAACATTGATGAACATCCAGAGTATGATAGACCGTTATTGGTAAATCGATTGAGAACAACACAACGCTACGAGCGAGTTATAATACTCTACATGACAACCACTTCGAGTGGCTTTTCTCAGGAGTGTTGTCAACGGATAGATGTCCCGGGGACCTCTGATTCCATTTTGGCCTTAATTTTCCGAGGTGAATTCCCATTCAATTTTCTAAAATAAAGTGTAGGTGATTGACATATTTAACTGAAACCCCATGGTCGGTAACGGCAACCGGTCTACACGTCCGTTTGTAAATGCCTAAATGTTGTGCAATGGAGTTCATAGTTCAACCTGGGCGAGCATACTGAGCAGTAGTTTTTCATCCCCATTGTTGAGTGTTAACCCTTTCTCGGAAAACTGTCCAGAATAACACTTATTATAGTCATGCGTTCACGATCCACTTGCTGATAATTTTCGACAAAATGTTAATGCGCAAATAGGCCAGAGAATATACACGTCTGATTTGCATTTCAGACAAAGATTGCGCTAGACTCATCAATGTGTGTGTCTCAGTGACGTGGTCTGATACTGACAGAAGCAGATTCATCCGTCCCTAAGACCCTGACTTATTTCACTTGATGTATACAACAGATTGACCCGAAGTTTTCCGTACTACTTTTACCGATTTTCAACAGAGTCGCATAATCACCCGAAGCGAATGAACCTCATTCTCACAAAAACCATTCACATCACCAGTAGACGCGAAATCCAATAAGTTTTCTTGAACCTCAAGAACTGTCGTGGTACCCCTACAGTCTCGACTCGTCATGATTTTCTAAGAACATCCATCTAATCCATCTCTGTTTCCACATTTGGTCTCACTTTGGTGGCGCGATAATCGCATTTTAAAAGAGTGATTCAAGTTGGGATACATATTTTAAACCGATGGAGAACTCATGATGTGAGGATAACGTGAGTTGTTATGGCTCGTCAAATCGCTTTGATAATATTCCTCTAATCATGTTTACTCCGTTCGATTCCAATTATAAGCTTCGCAACTTTGAAGGGCGATAAACCACTCAGCATGGTGATGAATTGCGGACGGATGTCAAAGCGTGGGCATATATGGTGAACATATGGGTATGGATATCGAATGCGTGAACGCAGAAGACAAACGATAGCAAACCCTGCAAACCGCCGGACTCAATCGAGAAACCGTAAACGTAAACATTCAGACACGTTGGAGCGATAACAAAGCGTAACATGGATATTGTGTCAGAATGCAATAGGAAAGACGTAATCCAATTGGATAGATAACGTACACTGTTCAGTAAACTATTTAACAAGTAGCAATCGATCTGCACCGAGTAAACAGAGTTGACAAGATGAAGGTCAAACTCCTGATGCCAAAGTAGCAGTGTTCACGTGCTGTGTAAATCAATAGTCCTTAGAATTGTAGCCATCTGACCTACATATTACTCATCTACTGCTCTGAGTGTGATGAAGCAACTTGGTACGAGAAATTAAACGATAGTTCCACCGGTTCATCTTAATGATGATGCCCGGTTCCACTCGCCGTTTATCTGAAAATTTCACGTATCCTAACAGCTGTTGCTAATCTCATATATGGGCCGTTTTTTGCAAAGTTAATGATTGGAGGTTTTCTTGTCGTACACCGTGATCGTCGTGTTACTGTAGGAAACGATGGCATATCCGTTCACGTTCTATACCCATGTCGACTCCGAAGGTGAACTTGGACACCTAATTAGTCCCTCTTCTCTCCATAACTGTATGACAACTATTTATTTTTCTGATTCGGTGACCACTATTATTGGCCTGATGATGAACAGTGAAAGATAGATTGTTCGCCTGAAATCAAGGAAGTTAACTGGAAGCTAAGGAAGCAGGTTTGGTGAGCAAGGTATCAGAAGTGACCTGAACATTACTTCCTGTTCCCGTGCTACTTGGTTGGCATTTCACAATCAGCGATGTGCCACAAAGTTCTGGTAACAGCTGACTAATTAGTCATGAAATACCGTAGCTTGAATATTCTCAAGCATTACTGTACGAGGACGATATGAAAATGTCTCAAACAACGGGTAGTGATACAGAGGGAGAAAGCTTTATTGATCATGCATCGTTAAGTACTAATGTGCTGGCCTCCAACCAAATCATAATACCCGTCGTCATTCGTCACACATCAAGTAGTTCTTCGGAGGCAAAAAGCTATATACTACCGTCAACCAGCGATGTACAGGAAACAGCCTCTCAGAACTCCGTGTGTTTCATAACTGCGTTTTGGCGACAAGAAAACTTAACAAGGTATCTCAGAAGACAATCCAGTTGTTTCGGACGCATCAATTGAATAACCTTTCTGGACATCAAATTCATTGGTAAGTCCTCGACTTGTCGACCATACTGATTGGATGTGCAGAGTATAGAGCCACAGAACGTGTTTCACAGCGTCATTCAACCACCTACTAGGAAATGTTGTTTAAAGTAGTCAACTTCCATATGAACCACTGACAGGTCAGAGAATACTTTATTTTGAAACACAGAATGTCGCACCAACTACCACACCGTCTAAGAACATTTGCATACTTAACCTGTAACCCTGTCACCAAGGTCACTCAAAAGTCGTCTGAAATGAGAATGTAGTGTTGAGGTGTGCTAAATCTAGAAAGTCCTACGTCAAATCTTTGTTGTCACAACCATTTGATGCATTTAATCGTAATTTTAGACTTTGGTCACCTGAGCAACACCATAGTGACGTTCACTCTCTAATACCGGAGTCGGCAACTAACTGCATATTGAAGTGTCTCTGCATGCTTGAGTGTCCTTGACAGAGTTGTACTTCTGTTTCCATAGCATGATTTCATCTTGCTTTGTGGCTCATTCTTTCGGTCTCAGGCATTTATGAAACGAGCATCTACATATGCACTTTCTACCTCCAACTTCCTTCTCTTTTAACTGTCTACTAACGAGTCATGTGTATATAGAACATTGAAGCCATTTCCAACCTATAAAACTTTAATAACTGCAACGGTCACTTCAAAATCGTCTCACTTTCCTATGCTTTCAGAGTAACCTCCATAGTAGTCGTTAATAATTTCATTTTGTAGCATGTAGATGTGTATGTATTACCTCGGATGCAGCAACTTCACTGATAAGCGCAAATATTAGGGTTTGATCCAATAGAGACAGCTGTGTGATGGTCACCTCCATGTGGGCACGTGACAGTAATGGAGCTCTCTCTCATAATTCATTACATCAATTGCCTATCTTGTGGTGTGGTTCTCATAATTTAACATCAGGATGTACCGAGAAGTATCCAGACTCCGTGTCAAACTTTCCTAAACGAACACTAAGCTGAATAAACCGAGGTTATCCTTGAATCAGATTAAAGCAGTGCAGCCGCCGTGGAAAAAACTTTGAATTTTCACGCTAAAATGGGCTCGACCAATCTAGAGTACGTACAATACAGAGGAACCATGTTACAAAACTGAACAGTTGTATGTTGTATAGAAAAAGGAGGCACAACCGAGTTAGCAACACAAAACACACGGACGGTAATGGCAACGCCGTGCAAAGTCGGTTGAGCAGATGGGTAGAACAATACCAGATGGAAGGAAGCAAATACAAACAAGAAAGGAACAAACAATACCAAAAGAGGGGATGAAAGACAAAACTTCAATGTTGCACCGATGTATCAGCGCTAAAAGTCGGTTGGTCCACTAGACCGGCAAAGGTCGAAAATGACCGACCAGCCCATCCCTGAGACAATCACTGCGAGAGAATTCCGCAGATCATTGTGTGCATGGGGACGATGACACGCGATGTTCAAACGCACGCGCGGAACCTACGGGAAGGAACGCGCTGTGTTCACTGGGAACGAGGAGGTGAGTACGACTTTTCTTAGGCGAATAGCTCATCGGAGTTAGGGACCTAGATAGGAGAAACAACGGAATCGAAATAGATAGGAACATTGAAACGCGACTATCATCAATTCAATCCATATTTTTCTGTTTGACTAACTCAATATAACGATAAGTTTACACCGAATCGACAAATGAACATGGAACCAACAAGAAACTACAGACAATTGATCCATTCTCGTTGATACTAACCTCAGTGAATAGTTGGAAAGAGGTATTTATAACCAAGAATCAATTTATGCCGAATGCTCGTCCGTCTTTACTAACAAGTACCACGTTAACCGTTTTGGCTATTCAGCTTCACCCTACTATATATATACATACTAATAACTTAAGCAGGGGCTAGTAACATCAAGTATCTAACCTTAGGAGTGACACAAACCGGAAACCTCCGAAGTGCTATAATTTACAAATACAGTGACTTCCGGTTGACTTAAATGGATCGTAAAATAATGGGAAAGAAGCACAAAAGAAATGTGCACAAGTATGATTAGTATAGAGTTAGCATTGTTTATCATACTAACCATATAACAGCTAGTGAGTGTATTGTTATTGTTAACAAGAGTAACACTTAAACACGAGTAAAGGTTTCAGTTATCAAAACCTCAATGTAATAATGTTTAAGACGTAGTGCTCAGCCATAATTGCATTCCAGTAGTTTATTTTACGTTACGAAAAGTATGTAATGATGAGAAATTTAGATTCATTGTCTAGGAAAGTGATGCACGATGATACACATTGAAGAGGTTGTCTGAGGACAATAGCTGATAGGCCGAACTAGATAGTTTGCCGCCAAAAATACTTGATAACGAGTTTCCAAAGCACAGTATACTGCTAGACGAGTTGCCTATTGGACAACAACAAACAAAACAGGCACTGTAACTATCCACGTTTGATCGTTGAGTTACACGTAGCCCGAAAACGGATCCGCAAGCTGAAAACAAGATTGGACCTAAATATTTCTACCATACTATTAGGGAAAATGCATCGATAATTGCAAAAGACAGACCACAGTCGTTCACGACGATAGTCTCGTCCAACAAAATCAATGTCTTCCCAACGGGACCAGCAAGGTCAAAGGTGCGCCGTCGCGCGAGTAGGCCTGGTCAAGAATGGCTACTAGCACAGTGAGCGATTAATGGCAAATTAGTTCCATTAAACAAAACAGGGTGGGTAAGGTAGTGAGAAAAAATTGGGAATGAAAACAGTGGGAATTAATTTTCGCAGTTCAGGGATCAATAAATTTACATGCACACTCATTGCATTGATTAGATTCAATCCACAGGCTGGTAAAAACTACTCTCGTGCGTGCACCATTGACGAATTAGCAAGCGTATTTTAGGTAGTACAGTGGTTATTAAATTGAGCAAAATGGCGAATAACAAAATGTGTATGTAGTAACTCACCATGTCACTCTTAGGAACCTCAAGAAATTAGTAAGTTACGTCAAATTGCGAATCAATCAACTGGAAGTCATTAAAGTTGGTACCTACCGTTCGCTGAATGCAGTCGATTCAGTTTCCAATTTGTTGTAGTCGGTACTTTCGAACACAGTGTAATCTGCAGACGACTGCTGTTCGGCGCCATCTGGTGCGCCCCGCTTCAGTACCATGGGGCGTGCTAAGCCAGTGAGAGATACATGTGTGTTTGTGAGCGCAGGCAATTTTGCATTGAGAGCCAGAGGACACACATGAAGTTCAGTCGGACGGAGCACAGGGTCACCGAGACTGAGTACACACTCAACGATGTGAGGTGGCGGTGAGGGTAGCGAAGAAGTTGGCGATTCACAGTCCGAATCCGTACCAGTCGAGAACGAGGTCGGCAAGCGCGATGGACTGCCAGACCTACCGGGTGCATAAGTTTGGGATCGGAAGGTTGTAGCAGACCACTTTGGTTGTCGAGCTGGAAAAGAACAAGAGGATAATGGAGGTCACATGCGTGAGTAAAACACCGACGTGATAACCACATGATTATTCAGGAATATCAGACTAGGGTGTGAGAGTACTTCGTGACCGGAAAATTTGAAGCTCCGCTAGTACACTCGGAGAAACAATCGACCAACACGTGCACATTATCAAGAAGTCAACAGCCTCAAAACGATTGCGTGAAATGAAAAACGCGCTATTAGATGTTCGTGACCTCAACTAATCGATGACCCCCGCGATTAGGACTTCCGACACAGGTCAAGATCTCCCATTTCATTAAACCTGCTAGGCGATATTTTAGATTACTAATGAGTAGTCGAGGATTTAGTTAATTTCAAGTTGAATGTCACCTACATTTGACCACATCTTCCGCATTCAGATAGACTTTCCAGCCAACCACTCGAACTGATTCCACACACGTTAATAATAATGAAGATTAGTTATTTACCGTACGGGGTCGTTCTGCAGAATACAGTAGGGTGGCATGGGAATCAAGTATACATCCAATTATCCGGGATTTAAGTGAGTACGAGGAAGCCTACGGTGGATGAGTAGCTACATCATCAGAAATTTGGTCCACGAATAATGACAACCAGTAATCGCTTCGGACACACGAGGCGCCGATACTTCTTAATATGATATCCAGCTACTATCGGTAGTGCATATTCTTGCCTCAAAAGCGAATGTAGCTGAGCGTTTGCGTATGATAACTCAGTTATGCTTAATGTGAGACCAGTGGCAGTGCGGTCAACATGTTCGCCTCATGAAAGTGTGGCCGGAGTTCAAATCCCGGTCTTGGCAAAAATATGCACTATTGACGACTTCTAACAAGAATGAATGGATATATACGGTCAATAGATTTAGGATATCTGCCGAGTTTTTTTGGTCTGTGTGGTAGCAGATGTCCTTCGGCAGAGTAGACACCATTTGGAAACATACTCACTTCGGTAGATTTAATCTGAAAGTTGTTCACAAAATAGTCAGAACAAATTCAGGACGTTTAACTGATTGGACCATACTGTAGGTCTTGTTGACGATGGACGCTGGCGGATGGCCGTCCTATGGGCAGGCGGACAGGCTGATTGATGGCCTGACTAACTTGGCCGGTCAAACAGTCGGTTCCAGGGCAGTCCTACACTTATGATTCAGGTCACACAGTAATCGTGCGCACCCTGTATATCCGATCGGCCACCCGCCTTCCTTGACGGATAGGGCTAGCAGCAGATGGGCACATCCCAGTCGCGTTGGTTTGACTATCAAGCAGATGGTCTGGCTGCCGTGTTGGTGACTGGTGGACCAGAGAAGCCGGCGTGAGGTCGACAGACGCCCCGGGGGTGGTGGTGGCGATGGTGGGAATAAGGGTGGGGTTTGTCTTTACGATGAGCGAAGCGTTGGACAAAACGGGCGAGTCGAGTGTGGAAAAGAGCGTACACAGAGCACGTCTGTGTGCTTGCCCTGGTGTGCAGATCCAATTGTCGGATTGAACGTTGGGGTGACGGACAAAGGATAGGTCGGCTCAAAGTAAAGTTGGCCTTAGCTATCTAGCCAAATTCGACCAGTGCTGCAGGTCGTCTAATCCATGCGCGCTTGCATGTATAGCCGGTCGAGATTGAACCGATCCAACTGACCGATGTTCGGTAGACAAGGATGGCGGGAAAAAACGAAGTACACGGGGATGATAAACCCTAATGCCGTGTGAAACACGGAAAAATCTGTAGGCCTGAAAATAAGGTGTTTGTTGCAACATATTTTTGTCATGCAGTTAAAATGGATATGCAGGTTTGATGTTGTCAACCTATGTCATTCATGGACACATAGCCCTGTAATAAGTATCCAAACACTTGAAAAATTTTCGGCTATACAACTGTCCAATATCAACTGTTAGAAAGTAGATTCGACACTGAAGATCATACTTAGTCCCGAACGTCTAGACTTGACCGCGTTCAGGACGATCTACTTGGGTCTTTTACTAGCAAACTGACTAGAAATAACAAACAGATTGAAAAATCCGAAAGTACTAGATGTACCGGATAGGATGAAAAACCTTGGGTTCCAAACTATCCAAAAAGCTAGTAATCATGTCTAAGTGTTCATTCTATCAAGTGATTCTGAACACATTCCCTCCTCCATATTGTTGGATAGTATTAGTGGAACCGAACGAAGGATTCTGATAACTACACAACCCGGAATATTAACATTCATTGTATCTAGCCTTTCATCATGAAGAGCTCGCTTACAAATTGAAACACAAACGGTTCCTTCATTCCTTCAACACGTGTGCGTTAAAGATAACTATAATGCATATATGTCGGTTATTTAAAAAAATTGAATCATGTTGAGGAAGCTCGTTAATTACACTAAAGGCTTTCCTCTAATTACGAAGACTTGCGTCAGAGCATATAAAGCGACCTCCCATGTTTTTGATATGGTTACAAGAGTGGAATATGGTCGTCAACTGACGCTCACACTTTTTCAGTGCACAATTAACAGATGTAATGGTTTAAACATTTCAAAAGTGGATGATGTGCAATGTGTCCACGGTCAGCTTCTCAACTCGAGACGTTTTCAGATCAAAAGCATAATTTGAGAAAGGTTAAGATGTATGATACTTTTTACGGACGACGAGGCTTGCTCGCTTTATGCATGACACGCGTCCTGGGCGTCATTCTATGAGCCTTCGGTAAGAGAAAATGATCAGCAAGAGCGTGAGGAGTTATTCATGGCTGTCGGTGGCAGCTTAACAACCAGACGGACAGCGAGCTGTTCCCCTGTGTTTGCACTGTTATTTAAGGAGAAGGAAACTGTACTTTTGAGTGAAATCCATGCGTCATATTATAGAATTGTCAAAAAGACCGTGTAATTTGTTAAAAGTATAAATTCCGACGGTCTCCTATGAATTCACTATGCAGTGGTAGTAGTAATACTAACGTTAATTGTGTGCGACTGATTAATCTTCGCAACGAAATCGCATATTTAACAGTAGATCTTTCAATGAAGGTGATTCAGTCGACATGAGGATGTGTCTAGTACCACTGCAGTTGACATGCACAAATTGAATTGTAGCATTCTACTAACGCTCTGAGTTGACCTCACTGTTAGTGTTCAATCGCATCAGAACAAATGACAATTAACTCCACCACACCAAGTAATCATGAATGCTGCAAAGATTTTTTGATAATTAAGCAATCACACCCAACAGATTCGGTAGACAAACCACAATTGTGTACATGAAGTAAAAATAAGTACAGTTTTCGAGCATCATCTCAAGCATCACAATGAGATGAGCTCAACAACGCTTATTATATCGATGTCAGTGTGTGAGGCCAGCTGGACGGTGTAGCATCACAACACAAACGTATAAATTCGATAGTAGACGATAGAAATACTGTTGTCTTATGGCTTAACGATTCCAGACGAAAATGTCTACATCTCAAGGCACAAAAAATGCTTAACGATTAGACCATCCAGAGTACACCGAACGCCACCGAACACTTAATGAAGTGAAATTGAATAACTTCAGCAAACAATAAGAAATTTGCGAAAAATAGGAACCGATTTAGATCTCAAGGAATAAACTAAACGGAAGACTACTTCCCTTGAAAAACATAGTTATACTTTGAAAGAAAACAAACCCGTAAACATTCCACAGGCTGTACAAAATTCTTGAAAACCTTTAAGAACAATAAGTTTAGGCACAGAAATACGAAATTGGTAAGATTCATCTGCAGACTAATTCAGTCAATGTTACGAGACAGGTGACCACAATTTTTTCAACAAGGTATGAGGCTTGAATATAGAAAACTTAATGGTGTTGCTCCATATTCGACCAATGTTCAACTACATTCCAAACGGATTGGTGCTAAATGTACTGAATAATATGCCAGAAATAATGATAACTACAAGAAGACAGTATGACAGCGTACATTTAACGAACCTTTGCAAAGAAACCTATCAACAATTTGAAGAAATGATAGATCGGTTGAAACAAGGAACATTACTGGGATCCCCACCAACGGATTCATTGGTAAAGATTCTTATGCAATAAGTTGAAAGAACAGTGCTCCAGAAATCTCGTCCAACACTAGTTGAGATCCGTTTATGAAACTGTACCGAGTTCGGGCGCTCTTATGAAGTCCTCAGTAAGACTTTAATGGAAATCCAATTCAGTGATAACGTGGAAACAATTTCCGCAATGTTCTCCTTCGTTGTAGTGTTACTGAGGGGACCGAATGGATGTGCATAAACGACAGCGTACCGTGAAGCAACACACATTGATACCGTATGATGGGTTAGCAACTGTCATCCAATCACACACCAAAACTTGTGCGCGAACACTACTTCATAAAGTAACCATCCACTGCAGTACACATGAACTGCAGAAGAACACAAAAAACATCTCTATAAACTGTTTGTGTCAAAAGGCAACTCCAGATCATTAATAACCAGGTGGACCACAACTTCACCAAGTGTTGCCTTACTTAACACAAGGAATGAGACCATCATCCCCTCGTTTATATAAACGTAATATCAGAGACAGCGGGGTACGTCATAGGAAATTCAGGAATTGCGATCGCTTAGTAGTCAATAAACTGCCCTCGAAATGAACTTTGCAGGATAAAAGACTCATAAGGAGAGAGTGTGTAGTAGACGTTATCCTCACACACGTCTGTGACCGAGGCTGTATAGATGAAACTGATAACCGGTTAAAGGAACGTCTACACGAACAGCAATTGGCAATGAGAGGGATGGGCCAAAAATCACGCCTTCGGCGACACTGCGTGAACACAGGCCACGAAGTCGAACCAAGGGACACCAAAGTTATCGGATTAGCCAGAAAAAAGTAAGTGGAATTTGTTTTTGAACAAACCTTCTAACAATGAATTTCGCAGCCGGTGACCTCCATACCCACTAGGTCACGTTGGCAACATAAACATGACAAGACCTAGTGAGAAGTACACATCACAATACTGCTTGAAAATAGATCCCACTGCGGATTAGCAGTGACACGATCATTAATCATCATTGGGTATCTGACTGCTTCATTTGAAATAAAACACTAGCCCCTATCGATAGCTTACATGGTCGTCTTTTCAATCACAGCATGCTGCCGTCACAGGTTGCCGCTTGGCGACACCAGACTAACTTCGCCATTCTCCGTACTTCTGTGTTAGATCACAACTTGCTGTCCATGTGCGTGTGTCCTGTGACCTCCGTCGTCTGGCACAGGGTCACTGGCCATAAAGCGTGCAGTTTGTGGTCAATCGCGCTTCACTTGTCGGCGGATCACATCGAGTGGTGAGGAAACTGAGAGGCCATCAGTATGCCCTATGTAGGCAAATCCAGGCACTGGTTTGCTAATTTTCCGAGGAGCGCGCGAATTGCTCTGAGAAGATGGATGTCACGTCATCTTGCCATCACATACATGTGACGTAAAGGAAGCAGATTAAGAAGCACCAATGTACAGAGTTGATTGACGTCAACTGCAGTCAGTTAGGGCATATTCGTTTACAACAGCTCCAATGTTCTCTTGACTTGATTTTTCAGGATCGACCCAAAGAATTCGTAAAATTAGAAAGTATATCACGCATCTATGTCGTGCTATAATGCCAACGGGAAAGCAGAAACAGTGACTGATGTAGGCAATGCGACAATGCGCTTGACGCCTGCTATAATCGACCAAGGAGGTCTGGACAGATGAGCTCAGATAGGAATTTCACTCACAGGGCGATCGTGTCCGAATATGATCAAGTAAGGGTAGTCGATTTACACCACCGTTGACCTTACCTGTTGCTCAAAACAACAACTGTGGATATATATATATATATATATATGTTTCGTGCGGTATTTTAAAATGAAAGAGAGAATTCTTCCAGAACGCTCTAGTATTTAAGCGTAATGTATCTAGATAAAGCAAACAATTGGTCACCTTATTTTTATTCGATTCGTGACACCGTTCGAAATTGAGCCGCGCAAGGAAACGTTTGCCAATTCATCACAGCAAAATGAGGATTGTTTGCAGGCAGTGTGTACTGTTTAGTTGCCCGTCATTAAACGTGGGAAGTTTCACACAATCAGAAAAGACCTCATTCTTCCAACTATGGATAAGGCTGCAGGTACCGTTTTGCATAAGTCGCATCGTGAAACAATCAAAGCATTTCCTCGTAGCAGTAACTACATTTGATGAATAGTGGAGGAAACATTAAGCAGTACATTAATCTTAGCTGGATTCGTGCTGTAGTTTGGCGAATCAAACGAAGATTGTTTTGGTACACCTGGTTTGTCCGAAAACATGAAGAGAGATTAAACTGATGACGCTCTCTTAACAAGTTTCAAGTTGAACGTCATTCACGTTTGATCACAGCTTTCGCATTCAGACTTTCCAGCCAGCCTCTTCCGAAAAGAAGTACTAGACCCGAGTTTTGTTCGCGTTGGAACTCATCAATATTGTGTACCCTTACCACGGCTGGGACTAGAACTCCAGTCACACCTTCAAGAGACAACCACATTGACTACTGAGCCACTTACCTCAAATTAGATAAGACTGAATCATCATATGCAAACGTTCAGTCACATTCGTCTGTGACCAATGCTCAGATTGCTTAGTCGGTTCGAGAAAGGAAGCAGTAACTTTATCGTTAAGTCAAATCGACGACTCAAGATATTTTAGGTTGGAATCACCGATATCATTAAATTTACTGAGCGATGTTTCGACTAGTAAAGGATTTTGGTTGATGTGAGTTACTGAATCAGACTAGAAACAATGAACCTCAACGAATGCTCTCTAAAAGTAACGCGTACACCTAGATGAGTCGCACAAGGATATAACCGTAAGATTTGAAAACCTCCTAAATACCAACATGTCAGATTGGGTAGTAGTTTCACTCCCGGATGCTGCGTACGTATAAACGGAAAAGATAGAACCGGCACAGTTAAAAAGTGACAGCGAACTGATGTAATCTATCCATTTGATAATTAAACTTGCATGTGGCTTAAGGTATGTTTATAGTAAACCATATGTTTAATTACCATTGTTCTAGTTTTTTATGTAAAAGTATTGCACATAGAGTGAAGGGTGGATGAAGTGGCTCTTATGATGAACGGGAAACTTTTGGGAACCACTGACCTAATACGTTCAACGCAATTTTGCTTTGGATACAGGGAAACAATAAACGAACGTTGAACAACAGCATGTCTCCATTTTCCAATTCCAAATTACATAAGTGGAACTACCTTGGGATACTATTAAAATTGAGCTGCATAAGAATCTTGCCAAAGTAAAGGACATGTGATCAGAACGATCGATTTCAAAGGTCTTTTGTCCTTGGAAAAATTGGGCTAAGTGTGAAATCTTGGAACGGTACTTTCGGTATAACTGATTTCCTCCAAGATTTTCGCCACTGATCTTTGGGGAAAAATAAACCTTTCTCTAGTTTAGTCTGTGAGATTATACTCAGATTCGGTTTGTTCTCCAAATTCACATAAACTGTTTAGTCATTGAGTAAGGGTTTCATCATCATCATAGACAGTAAAACATCAGTGGTTCACACTGATGCTTAACAACCACAGAACCACGAAGAAAAATATAGGAAGAGAGAAGAAGAAAAGAAGGGAAAGGGACCTAACTACCAAAAATAGTTACGTCTACATTCAAACATACAACATCAAGGCGTCCACATCTTGCAAACAAACAACCGAGGTGTAAGTGAAAGTAAGGCGACATCAGCAAGACAGCTTCCTTACGGCTTTCACTGTCTCGCGTCACTAAGTGCATTCACTTCACAAACAACTTGGTCAAACGACGACAACATTCAGGTCACTGAGCTGGGTTAGCCGTCATTTTGTTCAATTTCGTCATAGACGAAATAATGGAGAACTGTCTGTGGCACTCAAATGATGCCGGCGTGAACCTCCTACCTGGTGATATATTGATTGATCTTGATAATGCTGACAACAAGGTGTTGCTGACATATAACCACTTCCGTGTAGCAAGACTAGCGGTACGCTTCCCAGATGATGAACAACAACAGTTTTATTGTTTAGTAAACAGTTTAGGGCGAATCAAGTCGTGACGTTAACCGCAGTGATTGAACTTTGTTATGAGAGTATGCTCTTCGCTGCCGCTTTAGTCCACAGGCGGTTATCAACGTCTAATTGATATGATTATAACTCAGCTTCATTGACCGAAGCATTCTTGAAATAAAAAGTTATTTGAATTCGGTCACACTCTCGTGACCTGCTAAGTATCAATTGTAGAAGTTACTCATTGGTTCAGTTGTGGTTTGTGTCGAGCTGTATATCCGTTTGGACTACGCATCGAACTTTGATCGTTCTCAGAAAAGATTACAGTCAGTTGTGGTTGGCACTGTTTTCCGCAGTTCGGCTGAAAATATTTTTTGCAATTGTCATTGATACTAGAAACACGGAGTAGTCATTTCTAACCACTTTCAAATTTCACAAGCTCATAGAAAATTTCTCTTTAAAATATCGTCCTCACACTTTCTCTTCTTTTCGCGGATTAACGGGTATAACAAACAATCCAAAGTTGGGAAAATTCACCAGACCTTTTCAACGCTATAAAGCGAGCACGCTTTGTACACACTACAGAACGAACACAGTTGGGACTCGTAATTTCTTTATTTCTATCGCAAAAATGATCCCACAAAACTGGAAAACAAGTAGAACTGGAATGCTCATAGATAGTGTAGAATGTATAACCGAGAAATTATTTTCTTGATCAAAAGTGCTTGCTTGATTAGTGGTTATCCAATAAAAACCCATAACGCTCATTCATTTTGCTGAATAAGCTTGAACATCCAACACAGACAACTCGTAAGAAGAAGTTCGGGCCGTATCAAAATCGTACCAAAATATCAGGAGATAGGTGTGATTAGGTGCATCGTTGAGCAGAACTCCCACTAATGCTGAAAGCCAGACAGAGAAAAGGTCTAGTGAGCGGATTACGCATGTATATATAACCACTTGAATACTGTGGATAGAGAACAAGAGCCCGTTGCGTTCGGTCCACGGAAGCTGGGAGCCGGTTAATCACAAATAATTACGCATACTTTCTGGCATTCGGACCCGACTTTGATACGATTTTACCGATTGCGCCGCACTTCGTACGGGCAAACAGCCTATATGTATCGTCTGATAGTTAATACTAACCTGTAAAAAGTGGATGAACTTCTCGTGTTTTGTATTGGATAAACAATTCGTCATTCACTATTAAACAAAGAAATAACCCTTCAATAATCCAAGTCACCTCATCCAGTAGGAAACATAAGGAGCACTTTAGCAGTAGTTCCAACTCCGTAAGACTATTATTGTCTGAAAAATGTGAAGATATCCAGCCTTGAGCGCATTCGTCCTGCGGATCTAGTGTTAACACTAGAACAGCCAAATGCACAAAAGTGTATGTTGCTGTGAATGAATATATATATATATATATATATATAGATATATAGAGAAAGAGAGTATTCGCGTACTGAGACAGTGCGTACTCTGCCCTTCAGTGTCAAGCAGGTTGAAGTCAAACCGTCATAATTAATTATCCTATAAACTAGGTCGAGTCTGATTCAGAAAGCTGCTCCCATAATGACCAGTAGCCAACAAACTAGACTGTCTGGATCGGACGTATTTGCTGCAATACACATTATTAATTAAGCATTGGCGAACTCATGGCCCAAAATATCCTTTTGCTACACAACCACAACCGATGGACAATGTTTCGGTCCTTACGATAAAATGTGCTAGTCAATGTGACAGAAGGAATACAGATTTGGATACAGTTTCCGGTTAGCCACACACACACACACTAGTCTCTGTCTAGCCAAGGAGGGCGACCAGCCATGGGAAACAAACACGAGAGAAACGGACGGGTAGGCACACGAATTGTTGGACTGGAGCGTCACACACGCACACACATGTAAACAAACAAACATCCAAAGGGAGAAGAAAGAACGGACTGAAAGCTGAGAAAGGGGGTCGATGAGCCAAACCTGATTCAGGTGGCACGCCGACCCTACACAGACGCACAGTCGGACGGATGACCAACGTATGCACAGGTATGGGTAAACAAGGGAGGACGGAGGCGTGCACGTTGTTCTGTGGCTGTATAAAAAAAAACACGCGCTTTTCACGTCTGTCTTGCAAAAGCACTCGAAGCAGATGCAGGATTACCACGTGTGCGTGGGGAAAGATGGGAGTGTAGAGATATACACGCATTTACAAACAAAAGCCTAGGGTAGCACGATGATTACAGTTCGCCAAATTGATAGATGAGTGGAGAATGCATGATGTGCAGATTGAGACGAAACATATTCGTCCAAAATGAGAATAACTTATGGCTATTTAAGGTGATAAAGGAATGGGTCAGGCCAATATTTGCTGATAGAACGGCAGTCTGAATACCTGATACAACGAGAACTTTCCAGCAAAAAATGGATTAATGCCAACAGTTTTTCTTCGGGATGCAATTTATTGACTAGTAGGGACAATTCGTCGTACCGCCAGTTTGCACAAGTCACATTCATGGGGATCACAAACGGGGAGATTTGCTTGATTACTGTCAACAATAATGCAGCTGCTTACATAGGAAAGTTCGTGTTGATCTGTGGTCAAAATGTTTGGTGAATCGGATGTCTGCTCGTCTCAGGCGCCTGACGGTTTGTACATATGAAATTCACTGTTTGTCGCTCTATTTTTTTATCATTCGCAACTAGGATTTACTGACCATGATCAGCCGCTCCTCTTTTTTTGCCGTGCTTAAAGCTAAAGTCTGACAAAGTTCAATTAATGATTTACAGGTTAGAATCTAGACGTCCACCTTTCAGAAGCCCTTGTAAGTGTTTCAGTGCCTGCTATTTATACATGAATATCTTATTGATAAGTCCAACAAAACCACTAACAAACATATAAGCAACATCGCCTAAACCGAACACTCATTGGATAGTTTATATATCCAATCACATTATTATCGTCAGCTAAAGATTCCACTTTACACACAGTTCATCGTACACAATGAATCACCACTCATACACAGCCTCACCATACTAGCAAACAAAGTTCATTCCAGTTCGAACAATCTACCTGCATACCTTCCATCAGTAAAATACAGAATCAAACTTTACCTGTTGCTAATAAATCAAATCATTGGCAGATATCCACACAATAATCCCACTGATGACAAGACAAATCATCATACTGAAGTGTACGCCTCGGTCGGGTGGAAGTAGCTATACAATAGTCCATCGATGCACACGCACCACCGCCTGTGATTGATCTCAACAACGTACAACCTAATTGTTTTACATCCGTGACATTCCAATCGGCCACCCCAACTTATTCACGGGTACACTCGATTGGTTGAATAGGCAACTTCTCCATAGAACATTGATGAACATCCAGAGTACAATAGACCGTTATTGGTAAATCGATTGAGAACAACACAACGCCGGGAGCGAGTTATAATACTCTACATGACAACCACCTCGAGCAGCTTTTCTCAGGAGTGTTGTCAACGGATAGATGTCCCGGGGACCTCTGATTCCATTTTGTTTTCCAACCGTCGCAGTGAAATCTCTCGACAGCGACCTTCGACGAAGTGGTAGGCAGCTGCTTCGTCCGTGTTGGGTAACACGCACGCGGAAAAACTAAACCCACTGCGTGTGTGTAAGTGTTACAATTGTAGGCCAGAAACCTGGCCACTAGACAAGGGGTCACCGTCAGTGTCACACAGAAAACAGATAGCAGAGCCACGAACATACACGCACAGGTGGCATGAAAAGGAAGTGTTCAAGAAATTGAGATAACCGTAAATGGTTACTATACGATTTAAGAACACGTGGTTACTCTGTTGATCATTTGACCATCAAAATACATGGGCAGAATATGTGAAGAGACTGTATATGCCATCTCAAGGTATGCTTAAGTGTACGACAGACACGTAGATGCATCCCCTATACCTTGAGCATTGGATTAGCGCAAGCCACAGGTAAATACTTCAGGTTTAAACTCACTCTCATTTTATCACACCGTTCGCATTCAGATAGATTATCCCGCCAGCCCCTTTCAGAAATAAATACTATTTGTTGTTAAACGTGTTATGTGTAACGTGTTGACTGTCTCACATTGTTCACCGTCAATTACCGCAATCAGATCAACGATAATTAAACCGAAATCGAGCCTGTGGAAAGCCACTTGTACAGTCAACGTGGCCTGCTTCGAAATCAAACGTATGGGCATCAGTATTTGCTTATTACGCTGATGAATCCAGTAAACAAACACTGTCATTTACCCGGGAACAGGCCCGATCAGTTAAATGATATGCCGTCTGGTATCCACATTCTCCAGTCAAAAACGGTCGCGTTTTATTTGCCACGATCAAACGAAAACCGTCCTGTTGCACAATTTTGGATAACATGTGGAATGTTTCAGGTGCGTCAATAAAGTCAACTATATGAGCCAAGCATTCAAAACGTGAAAGCTTACACGAGTTGCATGAGCAGCGGTTCCACACGTTTACTAACTTTGAGGACCACCCCACCTGTACATTGTCTATTTTATGAATACCGTGTACTGTGTGCTAGTGAGCAGACAGACGAGAAGGAGAAAGGGACCTTGGTACTGGTGTCACATCTAGAGCTACCAACGACCAAGTACATCGATGACGTGTACTGTTTCCCCAATTAACAACCACGACGTTTCGTTTGACCCTGTTTCTCTCTCGAGTTTCAGTCGCAACTGACTGATTCATTGTCTCGCGTATGAATTCCCCGACTTCCGGCAAAACAGCATGTTTAACTAAGGTGGACTGGCCACTTTCACGGGAAGAGATCACACAATCGACAGATGTGATAGCACTAGGTTTTTTTGAAATAGAAGAATTACCGTATCAAACTTATAGCCTTTAGCGTGTTACGGTTTCCTGGGGACTCTGATCAGATCGATTTTTGACTTTACAATTCAGGTTCGTTTTGGTGGTCCGATACTCACAACTCAAAACAATAACTTGTTTTTGAATATACCTTGGACCGATAAAGAATTCACGGTGTGAGAATAATTGGATCGAATTCAAATTAAAAGTCCTGCATACCTGTAAAGTCCTGTGCACAAAACTGCCTCCAAAATGACAAGCGACTAAGTATGGATAATAAATCGTGGTGGATACATATGTTAATTGTATGTACACGGTTGGTAAGCGATAGGAAAGCCCGTAGATTTCTGTGGAACTACAAAAGTATACATACCAACTTGAATACTCAGGCCCATTTCAAGGAGCAAACTCATAGTGCCAGTACGCTTGTACGTCATTCTGAAGTACCGATCGGAAGTGCAATACAACTACGCCTTTGGTTTATATATTAACAATTATGTATACGGTCGGAACTGAGCACCTTCGAACTGTTGCTATTCAGGTAGAAACGTATCGAAATTTCAGTGACAGAACCTACAAAACGTCATGAAAACAGGTTTGAAACAAATCACCGTTTATCTATACCTGATGGAAAAGAGGCGATCCTCGTACGAAATTAAGCGTCCTTTGTCTGAATAAAACAGAAATCCTGCCGGGGCAGTCGATCCTCTGAATCATTTGGTGGATTCCATATGAGACGGTGGAACGAGTGGGTAACAGAGTCCAAATGTGAAATATCCGAACTCCCGTTGTGGCTTCGTACCTCAGCTGGTAGAGCGCTTGCCACGTTTGGGCATGGTGTTTCTGTCGCTGGTTCGAATCCAGCTGAAGCCCTATCTTTTCACAGTTGGGTCTCATCTAACATCGTACTTATTAGTAAAACAGACTACACTGACGGGGGCGTATTGATAACCAGAGACGAGGTGGACAAGTTTGTCGACCGGTCGGCCGTTAACTGACCAATCCAGGCAATCATTGCAGACTTCAACTTTGAAGTCACTAAAGACAGAAATGGCTCGACATATCTGCATTCAATTCGTCGAAACACGTATACATTGCTATTCTCTCCTAGGAGATCCCGTTAAACTTGATGTCAGTCGAGGATGACAGTAAGATAAACCAGAGACAGAAAGGAACGCCGGTCGGAATCTTGTTCGCCCTTCCACTTCAGCTTCGTATAACACTCTGTATTCATACAGATTGAACATCACCCACAATTGGTCGCAGCTGTCGCATTCCCATAGACATTCCAGTTGGCCCGTTCCGAGCAGCAGAAGCACTAGACTCGAGTTTCGCTCCCATCAGAGCTCGTCAGTAGTGCATATCATCGCCAGTGCCGGGACTTGAACCACGGACATGCTGTTCATAAGGCAACCGTGTTTACCATTGCGCCATTGACCTCACATTAGGCACGACCGAGTTATCAATTATCTGCATTCAACAAGGACGAAAACGAACATGTCCTTAAAGAAAGCTGAATGAGTTTGTTCGCACATACCGACCGCTGGAAACAGTCGTTGAATAATATATTTTCAACCACATTGAACGAGTAGCAAATCTACAAAAGTAACTTTGTTATGTGCGTCTTTAGGACTACGATCCAATGCACGGATTATAACAGCTAGTTGACAGCCGACCGTGAGATAAGGAACTGAGTAGAGTGATCACAATCTATCTGCAGTCCATCACACGCAGCAATTCCAATTCAGTTTAATCCCTTCGGGAGTGAGCCTTACACGATGAGAACACACATGAATCTTTGTAGAGTTAGCAAACGTATCTACACAAACACACACTGGCATACATGCACGATCATCTCTTGTGTCTCAAACGACGGATTAGACCTTACAACCAGACAAACCGATACGGTCGTTAGCACGTGCCTGCACGCGTACCCGTGTGCTGGGTTTGTGTTTGAGACAAACGAGCTGCTCCTCCGGTGCGACCGGCCGGAAGAAAATGGGATGAGTGATGCGAGGTCAACGTGTTCCCAGCCCTGACAAAGAACGAGTCGGGTGGAATGACCCCGACATAGGCTGGCGACCCTGGTCGAACATGGCCAGACGGACGAAGTCCCATGACCGGCTGGCCTGTACTGTGACATCACATGCATACACGATGAGCGAGACGGATAAATTTACTACCGACCCACACCCACCACGACGGGTGCAGGCCGTTCTGTGGCTGGCGGACCGCCATTTGGCATCATGCCAAGTCAGACACACCGCCTGTATGGGCCATACGGCCTGCATGTGGAGAATCGGTTGGTCATGCTGGAAATTGCGTGAATCATACACGGCGGAGAAACAAGCGCGTCACGGTCGCTACTTGAATGCACTAACTTGTACTGTTTCAATCTTAAGTTTACCCAAATGTCCCGTTAAAGATAGGTGCAACATACAAGCGAATAATAAACGTTACTTTGAGAGGAAGAAATCAACATGAAGCAGTTTCTAATCCCTCTGAAAATAAGAAAAGGTTACCGAAAGACCACTTTGTTCATTTGGACCGTCAGATAATCGAACATAAATAAGTACTTACATCCCGAAAGAGTCGCGTTCGGTAGGATGTTGGTAATCGGGGAGAGAGGACCAAAGGTTAGGTGGTTTGCGGACACGGTTAGTCTGGTTTGAAATGGTGCAGTGGATTCTCCGTTTGCAGCGGCGATCAGAAATGGAGGCGGAGATGGGAATTGGTCGCAGCGTACTTCACACAGACAATCTACTTCGTCGCCTGTCATTACGTCTACGGAAGAGGACTGTGGTAGCGAGGGTAGTGGCGGTGGAGGCAGGGTAAAAGCAGAATCCCAATACCGATTTTCTTGATCGGTATCCATTTCCAACGCAGTCAGATGAAGGTTGTTGACATTAATGCTCGCTTCCGCACACAAATGAGGCTCCAGAGGGTTACCACATCGGCAGTCCCCGCTGGACATTTCGGCATCAGTCGGTCGATCCATGTAGTAAGGATAGTAAGATTCAACGAGTTGGGGCATGACACACGGAGTTGGAGTGAATGACGGCCGTGAAGGAGATGCGATTGGCTGAGGTTCTGGTGCTTGCGGACGACAGTAACGATACCACGGTGAGTTGTGCAAACTGGGCGCTGCTGGACCATTGGTTGCGGTCTTTGAATCAACCAGGTCAGAAGTCTCAAGACCACTTGGTGAACCCACACTGTTCAGTGTGTTGTGTTGGATATATGAAGCCGACGCGGAACGAACGGTTGGCGGAGATTCGGAAGAGTTGGGGTCCTACAAGACAACAACAGACGTTCGGGAACGTATCAGAATCAGACTGACAAAAGGCGTAGTATAAACGAAGTTAAATACGTTAGTCCAACAAATTCAAGGGTAAGACATATGAACTTTAATTCTAAATACAATTGCAGGTTACCTGTGTTAAAATTTGCCTACCTGAAGCAATAACATTTCCACACGATTGGCCAACTGGCTCATGCGTCCAGACTGGAGAGGATGGGGTAACTTGCATGATGTGACAGAACGACCGGAAACGTTCTTCCTATTGACTTTTGGTGATGTTACCGTCCTTACTGAATCGCACGCTGTAACGTGGTTTGTGTGGCGACGACGCGAACCATCTAAGCCAAGTTTGTATGGGACGGATGATCGGTAGCAGGACGAGAGCGTTGGGTTATGTGGAATAACATGGGAACCCGTCTGAAACCAAATGAGGCTACTAGTTATAACCGGCAAATATTGCGGAATGACTTGGATTATACTCTGATTCAAAATACGCCGATATTGACTTACAAGTGAATAAAGTAAATTCCATACATGAGGCCCTTAATACCTTCTTCAGTCTAGGATACACGGTTAACATTCCCGATCATCTCAATATCACCTTCCCTGACTTAAGATCAAGCTAGGTTGTTTTAAGGGGTTCCTTAGATAATACTCTCTATCTACAGAGTGATCTAATCTAAGTGGATTACAATGATACAGTGTGATAGAAATTTGAAACAGGAATATTAGACTGTAGCCCCAACACATTGTGAGGGCTTACAAGTCTTCTGACCTATTTGGGTCAGTTAACTGATTGTATATCATTGAGAAATAGCCGTGCTCATCAACATGGCTGGACGGGTCAAATCATTAAGTCTAAATGTCCAAATGTTGTTAGGCTATTGTGATCCACCGACGTTTGATGACACAAAGCAATAAGGAAGCTGGGTAGTATGGGTCCTCGACAAGTGTTAGGAATCTCGTAGAATGCTTTTGTTTCCACACTGCGCCAGTGCAATCCGTCTAGTTTAGACTACTCTGTAGATATGCAGCGATACCAGGGGAAACTCACTGAAGCGTTCTAAATTGATATCGAGGCATGGAAAGTGATACTGCGACGTGCGAAACTGTTATCCGCATACTTTGATTTAAAAAAAAAACAACGATGATTGTCTCAGTCACAAGCTGAGAAAATATGTATAATGCCACTCTCATAACGACCACTTCCTACAATTGCCATTTTTGTAAGGATGGGTGAAAATTCTACAGAAACGTTTAGTGTTGAAAAGCAACTCACCTAACACACACAACGAGTTTGCTTTCAAGGTGCAACCCATATGTGAAAAAAGGTCGGAGCCGCTCCACTGAACACTTCTGGGGTCCTACTGTCAATTCATGTTCGATCCAAACCGAACTTCGACTCAGTAAGCGTTAGGATGACTGATCAAACTATCAGTGCCTTTCTCCTTCTGATCCGGACAACGAGAGGACAAAAAATTGCCGATCTCACGTACCGCTCCGTTCAGGTTGAGGCTGCCATAATAAGTGTGCAAAATAAACTAATAACCGATGGTGAGATCGGTTCTGAGTGTAGCACAACAAACCTGTTTACGAACACAGAATGACAAACCGAACGTAAACGGCATTGGAGAAAATGAAAGCTGATCGGTTAGATAGAAACAGGAAAACAGAGCGATGTATGACCACCGTTACGAGGACCAGTAAGACGCAGAGACTGAAGGCCTTGAAGCCGAGAGAATAATCGGAACGTTAATGCAATGTAGGGGTTAAAAATGGAAAGTTGACATCCACGCCGATGCGCGTATAGTATGACTTGAATGACTGAGTGTATCAGTGATTCCTCGAACCACGCAGCAAAAATATGCTGATATCTGGCCCGATGACCCAGAAAGACGCCCAAAAAATCGTTCATCAACTTGAAC
Organism: Paragonimus skrjabini miyazakii; assembly: GCA_014338405.1. Classification (NCBI taxonomy): domain Eukaryota; kingdom Metazoa; phylum Platyhelminthes; class Trematoda; order Plagiorchiida; family Troglotrematidae; genus Paragonimus; species Paragonimus skrjabini miyazakii. Next base: position 72,585 of record JTDE01004006.1, read on the forward strand.
GTTATCATTCCAAGACGAGTGACAGATGGCTTTCCGAGTTTCTAAAACAGCAATATCGGTACTCATTATTATACTGGAGAGAGCTTAGGTATCTACAACATCGACCAGAGGTCGGTTTACATGCATTGAGGACAAACACAATAGATGTCGACTTAAAAACACGGTTAACTCTGACGAAACCGGATTCCTTTATACTCCCAAATCAGAGGGAGGATAGCTGGGATGATGTCAAGTACTTGAATGAGCAAGAGAGCTAGTCTTTCTTGTCTGCATCGAGCCAGAGAGGTAAACTGGGGAAGTAATCATAGTCAAAATCCGAGGTGTTGTGAGAAGAATAGTCGTCACAGATTTGAAATCGATTACTCGTCTAATCCAAAAGCTTGAACGAGCAGAGAATATCACCAGTCGGCTAAAGTAACCCAACAAAAAATGATCACGAAAAAAGGCTAATTGTACCGCTGCTAGACATCTACAGGGCCTACTCAGATATGTTTAATCTAAAACAAACTAGTTTTTTTGTCACCGAACACATAAACATACCATGACGATTAAATGCGTGACTATTCATATCGTGGGGTTGAAATGCAGGAATAGCCTACATCACTATGTTTTAAAAGTGATGAAGCGAAGTGTCCAAGATACTTCAATTGAACCTTACATTGCCACTTGTTAAGTTCACTCATATGGTGTAATTCGCTGAACAGTGTTATCTTAGAAAGCCGTGAGTTGACCACCACGAATTCGGTCGTACCCAAAAGAGTGTGGTTGCTCAGGTCTAACCATAGATGAACTAAGCGAGGGTTAGTGGATTTAAACTGAGCTAATAATTATGTGGTCCCGTTGCTACCGCCGACACTGGGTACATATTTCGTGAAGGTGCAACAATCGACTCATCTGTTCACTTCGCATCACTCACATGCTCACGCCCCATACGTTGAAGAGAGTGGAAAAGATTAAGAAAATGAAACCGACGAGGAAGGGAAAGCTTAAACAGAAGAAAACAAGTCAAATGAAGAGACATTGCAATTGGCCAGTAAGTTGAGAAGATTCATAGTGAGAAGAAGTATTGACTTGCAACCAAAGGTTAGTGATCTCCAGTGTGACTTGATCGCGGACTCAATGAGGATGCTCGTGAAACAACACAAAATTCAACGGTTATGCAATAAGAAGCCACGTGGTAGCAAAAATACAATGACCAGTTTTTGCATGACATACCACGCCAGAAGTAATCCCCTAAAGTTGGAATATAGGTAGAATTATCGGCCCGCCTCGCAACACCTAACCCTCTACAGAGACCAACTTTTGTGGTCCCTAAGGATGCTTGCTGTAGGCGAAATAATGCACATACAGTAAAAATGACTGCGTCTCGAAGAGGATAGATGTTGCTGTCAAAATGTTTGGTTTGATGAAATGCTGACTGTTGAATCATGGCGGATGTCTTGATGAAAATTACCGATTACGAAGCAATTAAATTCCAACACATCTGTCGTATTTGATAGTATCATCTAAAAATGTTTTTATTCAAGGGTTCACTCCGAACTTTCAACATGATAGTGGCCATTCGTTGCCTATTATGATTATTGTTAAACTAGTTGTCTTGGATTTGCAAAAGGTTAACATGATCTACGGACAGTCCCGACAGTTTACACTAGGTCAGAGTATGACAGTCTATATCATACTTCTCAAATTGCCAACATTGTTAAACGTATCCAACTGATGGATTGAAAATTCAAGAACTCACCCAACCCAGTACCACAGCATACTTGTCTGATAGAACCAAGTATTGGTCATTACTCCTCACGGAAATAGAGTAACGCCGTTTACACAGTACCACACAGTCCTGTCTATTAAGTACGACTTATTTTTTTCTGTGATCCTATTTAAAGACGGAACAAATGCGTTTGGTCCATAACTGGCTAAAAGATGTTCTCAAATGTTTCCAATGGAACGTTACGCACATTCAGCCATCAAGCAGCCTTACGATTTGCAAAGTCGAGCGACCTGCTAAAGTGAAGTCATCATTTATGTGCAATGATTGTTGCGTTAAACAAGTAGCCACACGGGAAGTCGGAAGTCTCAGATACAGACCAGTGTAACCCTGTTCAACACCGTCGTAAGCGGAGTTGAAAAAATACGCTGTCAAAATAAGGTCCACTCAGACGAAGATTTACAAATTCATGTCGCTCACTTAGCCACCAAATAATTCGGAGATACCACTGTTTGACATGTTATCAAGTGTATGATCAAAATGAACACATACTGGTCGAAGTATGGATAACGTTGCTGGAACTAGACAATACGTACTACTCCGATGTATGCAATGCTGTACTATGATCTTAAAGTTGATAGAAAACAAAACCCATAAACCGTCTTCAGAAACATTATCAGAAACCGGATTCATGAGCAGTCATCGATTATCCAGGTGAAATAAACAAGAAAGATTTCTAATGATGAAATTTTAAGCACCAAAAATTGGATTAGAAAACAACCGTATGTACTACAAAACGGAACGCATCAGGCACTAAAATGATTGGAACATGAACTAACCTTTCGAGACTCTGCGACTGGTGCATCTAGCTGAGATAAGATTTTATCAGCAAGGTTTTGTGATTTGGAGACCACTGTTTCAACAGGCAGAGCAGAGTTGAGCACTTGGATAGGCAGTGCGCACTGGGAAGCCTCCAGACGTTTAACAGCTGCAGTATTAATAGACAGAAAGCAAGTTCCGTAAAACACAGTCCTTTAAGAATCAACAGCCGTCAAAAAACAAAAGATGGTTAGTGAGGTCTTTTATTCACAACCGTTGGTAGAACGGAAATGAACAATCATATTTAAATTATCACCTAGAAAGTAAATCTGACTAATCTTTAATCCGAGCAGATATTGCAGGAGGTCTACAAAGAAGCCCGATTAAAAGAATGCGGTCATTCAGGATCCGGTTACAGCCAGTTTCCAGGGGGTCATTTGAACATTTCGTCGTTTAGATCACTTATACTGGCGAAACATCTTGTGATTTTGTTCCCTTATTACTGTGTCCAGTTTTAAAAGAAGAAAAGAGCTCTTGTAGTTCACCGATGTTGTCATTAGATTCTGTCAGACAGTTGGAGAAGATTATGAGTAAACCTTGGATCATAGGTACAAAGTAGTGGTGAAAACATACATAGTCACTAATATGAGGGGGGTAAAATCTCATTTTGAGGTGTTAGATGAAATTACAGGTGTGATCAAATTTGTATAGTGACGATAACCAATTTTTAACAGCGTACTTTTCAACAAAAACGGAAAACAGACGGCGATTTTCGTAGTTTGACTCAGATCAGTACAATCGCTTGTCAGTTTACTTGTCACAACGAGACTGGACCTTGACGCGGTGTGACGGCTT
>JTDE01004007.1:0-16822 GCA_014338405.1 Paragonimus skrjabini miyazakii
TATTCGATGTATTCCAATTTTTCCATTAACGCCGCTCATTTACAATTGATGTACTGTAAGTACATTACCTGAAATTCCGATTTTAAAATTTCATAAAATATTTAAAAATCGAGGATTCGCGCCAAAAGGACCGTTTTGGCTTTTGAACGACCTTCAAGGCGAATCCCGTGAAACGGATATTTGCCCAATCGATTATCCAACAAGCCAGTGAATTTCATTTTGATGCTATCGGAGGCGTCACGTTCGATACTTGTTTCCATAAATATGAAGATATTTTCCGTGTGAAGATGGCTCAGCTTTCCGAAGACAAGAAAGTCAGACTATTACTACGAAGACTGGGCACAACAGAACGCGAACGATTCGTACATTTCATCCTGCCAAAACATCCCAGAGATTCAACCTTCGAGGAAACCTCAAGGACGCTGTCACAAATCTTCGGTGAGCAATCATCCTTATTCAATATTCGATTCCACTGTCTGAAGTAGACAAGGAATCCTAACGATGACTGGGTACAGTATGCAGTTAATGTCAATCGGGAATACGAACGCTCCAAAAACTTCATAGCATGTCGGACGATCAATTCAAGTGTCCCATCTTTGTATTCGGTTTGCATTTACCCCAAGACGCAGAGATTCGGACCAGAATTTTGAAAAACATCGAGCAGTGTCCAGATATCACCCTTCAGAGTGTCACAACAGAATGCCAACGACTGGTCAACCTGAAACACGATACAGCAATAACTCAGCAGACTGCTTCAACGGGTCCTCCAGAAATGATTCATGCAATCAGCAGCAAGAACACGACTGCGGAAACAAGCCGCCAGCCAGCAATGAATTCAAAACAACCATCAGCGTGTTGGCATTGCAAGGAATTACACTTTGCTCGTCTTTGTCCGTTCAAGAATCATATATGCAACAGGTGTGAGAAAAGAGGTCACAAAGAAATATGCTGTCGCGCACTATTGCAACCATCCCAACGTCAAAGAAACTTTCACAAGCGCCCGAAGTTCACCCCCAGCAAGTCGAAGGCGGTCACCGCAACATTTAAAAATGGTGGATAATCCAAACGCAAGTACGTTACTCTTTGCATTAATTGTGTGTCTACCCGCTCGCAATTGGACACTGCTTCTGATATCACATCGATTTCCCGCGATACATGGCGAAAGCTTGGGCAACCTCCACTGCTTCCAACGCTCCATACGGCTCGAAGCGCTTCTGGCAGAACCTTGAATCTAGACGGGGAAGTATCATGTAAGGTGACGTTTGGAGACAGCCGAATCGAAGCCTGTTGTTTCGTCACAGATCATCCATGTTTAGATCTATTGGGCCTTGATTGGACGGACGACTTGGAATTACTAGATAAGCCGGTAAACAGCATGTGTAATCGAACAAAACTACACAATCGGTCAGAAACGCTGCTTGTGGCGTCAGGAGTTCAACGTAAGATTGAGGAACTCAAGATTCGACGCGCGTCTGTTTTTGAACCAGGCCTCGGTCTTTGTACAAAAGCGAAGGCAACTCTCACATTACATCCAGGAGTGAAACCAGTGTTCAGACCCAAAAGACCAGTTTCGTATGCTGCACTGCCGATTGTGGACGGCGAACTTGATCGGTTGCAAGCTGAAGGTATCATACAGTCAGTGAATTACTCGGAATGGGCCGCTCCCATTGTGGTTGTCAAGAAAGCTAACGGCAGAGTTCGAATATGTGCCGACTTTTCTACTGGCTTGAACGCGGCGTTAAAGAATTACGAATATCCTCTACCAGTGCCAGAAGACCTTGTTACGAAGCTCAACGGGGGACAGTGTTTTACCAAAGTGGACCTTGCTGATGCACATCTACAGATACCCGTGGAAGAAGAGTCAAGGAACTTGCTGAAAACTATTACTCACAGAAGCTCGTTCCAGTATACACGACCACAATTCGGCCTCAAACCTGCACCAGCAATCTTCCAGCAGATAATGGACATAATGCTGCCCGACCTTCCCGGTTGTGTTGCTTATTTGACGATATTACAATCATGGGCTGTGACGATGCAGACTTGGTACAAAAACTGGACAAATTATTGCCATGAATTAAGAAGTATGGATTCCAGCTGAGGAAGGAGAATTGCATTTTTATGTTGCAGTGTCAAATATCTTGGGTTTATTATTGATAAACATGGCCGCCATCCAGATCCGGCCAGTGTTGGAGCAATCAGGGCGATGCCTCAACCGAAAAATGTATCCAGCCCTCGTGTTTTTCTCGGACTTGTCAGCTATTATGGAGCATTCCTCCCTACACTTCATCAACTCAGCTCAACAGACTTCTAACAAAGGATTCAAAATGGGAATGGACAACAGAACATCAACGGAGCTTTGAAAAAGTTAAAGTAATGATTACTTCTGATTTGCTTCTGACCCATTTCAATCCGTCTCTTCTAAGAGAGATTGCATCTGACGCATCAAACTTTGAAATCGGTGCGGTAATTTCCCATGTCTTTCCAGATGGATTAGAAAAAGCCATTGCGCACGCTGCCAGATCATTGACACTAGCCGAGAAGAACTATAAGCAAATTGAAAAGGAGGCATTTTCCATCATTTTCGCAGTCAAGGAGTTCCACAAAATGCTGTGTGGTAGGCGGTCCACTCTTCTCACAAATCACAAACCCTTGCTGACTATTTTCGGTTCAAAGAAATGCGTTCCTGTTTACACTGCAAACCGCCTGCAACGTTGGGCGACAACGTTACTCGCCTATGAGTTCGATATTCAATACCGGAACACGCACGAATTTGGCAAAGCCGATGCCTTGTCGCGCTTAATCAACTTGAAGCAAACAGAATCTGACGACTCCATCATTGCCTCAGTTACAATTGAACCGGAGGTTCGTCAAGTCCTCTTCGACAACATAAGAGCCCTGTCCTTTACCGCTATTACCATCAAGAACTCAACGAATCACGACGAAGTCTTACAGAAGGTGATGCACTATGTACGCACAAGGCGGAATCAACACAACCTGGACTCCAATATCCGGCAGTTTTTCATGGGCGTGAATCCCTCTCCATTATCGACGGTTGTCTAATGTTTGGTGACCTGGTCGTCGTGCCTCAGATGTTACGTGACAAAGTACTGGAGCAGTTTCATACCGGCCATCCAGGTATCAACCGAATGAAAGCTCTCGCGCGCAGTTACGTATACTGGCGGCAGATGGATGTCAACTAGCAGCTAAAGCACCCACGAAGTGCCCATGGCAACCAAGGCCAGGCGCAGAAAGACCGTGGCAACGTCTCCATCTGGATTTTGCGGGGCCAGTTAATGGTCAACACTACATAATCTTGGTCGATTCATTCACCAAGTGGCCGGAAGTTGTCCCAATGACAAACCCGAACTCTATATCACTAATATCCGAGCTCAACAAGTTATTCAGCTACTTCGGTATTCCGGAAACTATTGTATCGGATAATGGATCACAATTCACATCCGCAACCTTTTTGCATTCAGCAAAAATTCCCGCGTCCGTATCACCCACAATCTAATGGTCAAGCTGAAAGGTTCGTGGATACCTTCAAGCGGGCATTACTTAAAGCCAAAGGAGAGGAGATTCCAGTAGATGTCATTCAACATTTCTTGACCGCCTATCGCACTACGTCTAATCGCAATACATCAGGAAGAATCTCGCCAGCTGAATGTATGTTCGGACGGAAAATTCGCACAAGGTTTGACAATATCAGACCATCACCAGTCACATCCGCCAACGAAGTACACAGGGCAGGTTATGCACAATGCGTACGGCGTTTCAGTATTGGCGACTCAGTGCTTGTACGAGACCTCCGGGGTCAAAATGAATGGACCCCTGCAGTGATCTCAAACCGTAATGGGAAGGTGATCTACGAAGTCACTGTTGGAGAAGACATATCAACCAGTTACGGCGGAACCCTGGCTTACTTCTGATCAAATCGGACTCAACCTCATTACATTGGGACATTCTATTGGACACCTTCGAATTGGAGAAAAAGGCCGATGTGCCGCTGTCAATCATCGGCGAGACAACACCAGGCTCTTTTCCTCTTAGACGGTCCAAACGAACAAGGAAGCCCCTGAGCCCCCTACAAGTGGATCCATGATGTCAGTCCTACGACACATGCCGAAAAAGGGGAGATGTTAGGAGGCAAATCTTGTTTTGTACGCTTTGTATACATCTCTTGTTAATCTCAGCTGCAATTCTGCTTGATGGTACCATCATTACTTTTAAATTTAACTGGTTACAACAGTAAAACGAGCGTTTCTGCCCACCGCCTGTCCTCTTACTTCGGGTAGGTGTTTGGTTGATTAAGTAATTTGATGGCAAAGTTTTTCATCTCGGCGTCTATTCTGACTTACCAGCGCCCAACGTTTTTCCATCTCAAACCGCGTCCGAAAGCAATTATCCAACGTTTTATGAACCTGTTCTCTGGCAATGTCCCTCGCTTTCTTGTGGTGATCTTACTGACCCAACTGACCTCAACATGTCAGTAAGTGGTTTTATTTTTATGGACACGTCTCTCGTTTTATTTGTTCTCAAACCTTCTGCACCAATTCCTTGTCATCACCGGTTTTCTTTAGAACTGTCATATTTCTGGTTGCTTTATCACTTGTATGATTATGCCGCTAAACGGCTAATGAGCCTCTTTTTCGGACATTGCTTCATCCAGCTGTTACTATTGTTAGTAACAATGCTAGAACAGGCTCCGGAGACAGGCATTAAAACCGAATGCATTGTGGCCTTAAAATCGTTTGAAAGCATTACCAGAAATCCTGGACTAAGGTACCACCAAATAGGGGCTGCTCTGCCACACGGCGCATAACATCGGGAAGGATAAAAATTTTATACTTGGTTCAATCTTTACCTTCCGACATGGCAGCAGAGGCTAAGGATCTGTTGCAGTGCATTCCCTTTGACTTCCCTTACGCTCTCCTGAAGAATGAAATCATAAAGCGCACTGGAAAATCGGAGGAGGGCGGAATGTTACATGGCCTGTTTAAATCAGTCGAACTAAGCGATCTGTCCAAGCTGCTAGAGACATTCTGGACCTGCGGGAACTGGACGATATCGTCTTAAAATACTTGTAGATGGAAAAGTTGCCTTCTGCGGAATAAAACATTTTGACCGCCATAAAGAAAGACAGTTTGATTGACAAATTGTCCGTCCTCGAATACATGGTACATGAAACACTTTCATCACAACCGGTGTGCAGCCACCATGACAATTCCCTCGTAGTCCACTCTAGCCCCAGCAATTGATGACAGCTTAAAACGTTTGACAGAGAGGATGCGTTAACATATGGACAACATAACTGTGCAGACCACCCGGCTTAAAAAATGTTCATCCTAGGGTTGCGCACAGTACAATTATCTCGATCCATCAAAGGTTTCTTGGGTCTATCAAAACACTTGACCAAAGATAAAGAAGTGCGCCCTGCCGCGCACATTCCAAACTCGCCGCACACTGCCGTCATCTGGGGGTATATCCATCAACGATGATGACTGGCGCTCGCCCAGCAGATACTGGTCGCCTATTTTTATATTAAAAATTGGTCGGCCGTCCTGCGGCTTTTCACTGACATGAGGGCCTGAATCGGCACCAATCCACTCCAGTCGAATAACTGATTTACGCCTAACGGATGCACAATGCAGACCGCAAATCAATGCCGCATCAAAACGTTGGGAGAGCGCTCACCCACAATTGACCTCGGTACTCGGCGACGTTTACAGTAGATATTTCTGCTTGCCGATGCTCGAACAACAGTCACTGAAGCCTTCCAACATACTTCCATCTTTCCGACGATGTCAAGAAGCACAAACTAATTGATAACAGTAATTGGCGTCAAACAGAATATCGCGTCAACTAGTATCCAACCCGGTCTCCCATCACCACCATCGTTCGCAGCACCGCTGAAGGACTTCCCATAATTAATTCTGCCCTGCTCGCGTACTTCAACGATTAGTCACATTATGAAGCATCACACCATAACGCGAGGTCCTTCAACCCTCCCTATTCTACGCCGCTTACACCCAGAATTTAAAATAGTTGAGCCTGCATTGAAACATGCTCCAGTTAGGCAATAATTGACCTTACACTAGCTCTTGGACACCATTACACATGATACCCAAAGACATCCGGCGACAAGAGACCTTGTGGCGATAACCAAGCTCTGAGCAGCTACATAGTCTCAAACATTACTCCATATCACACTATTTTACCTCAGGACTCGTTGGAGCTACGAGTTTTCATAAAGTAGAATCAGCAAGCGTCTATTATTACACCCCGGTTGCCAAAGAGGACATTCGGAAGACAACCATTGCAGCACCTTTTGGACTTCCTGTGTTCTTAGGCATGCTTTCCGGCCTTTGTAATGTACCTCAGGCATCCCAGCGCTTCATGGATGATGTAGTGCGCGGACTCCTTATCGCATTCTTCCAAAACGATGATGTCTTGATCGCTAACCGCTTAAACGAAGAGCACCTGTCTCATCTTCGTGCTGTTTCCGAGAGTTCAGCGCAATATGCTGTTAAAGTCAACAGCTAAAAGCATGTCGTTGGGTTTAATTCACTGAATTTCTTGAGACCTCGTGTTGATCACAATGGTGTTATATCTTTTCCGGATGAACTTGGGTGAACTCGAACGCTTCCGATCACACCACGACGACCTAACTTCGAGAGTCTCCAGCATTCCCAGCCATCATCAGCGATTCATTCCCCATCACGCAGACCTCTTAAAGTCTGACTAACCTAGTTGACTTAACGCACTAGTCCACTGAACTCTCGTAGGAAGCTGAGGTAGCTTTCTCAATAGCAAAGGAAGTTTTATACCCTGCCTTCAAACTGATTTTCATTAACCGAGATCCAAATGCTCGCCTCCTCTTCACCACGGACGCATCAGGCGCGGCCACTGGCGTAGTCCCAGAACAATCCGTTGGTGGTGAAACGCAATTTCTAGCCTGTTACTCTCAACCCGTTATTTCAACCAGCGTAGAACAGTAACAGCACTTTTGGACATGAAATATCGCCCATTTAGTTGGCGCTCCGCAATTTTCAACATCTCCGGCAAGCCCAAATTTACATTATGTAAATCAGTCACAAGCCCCCAACATCTGTTTTTCACGCCAAACCTGATCGGTACTCCTTTTGTGAAATCGGACATTTGAACAACATCTCCTAATTCATCACGGACATCCTACACCTATTTAGTGTTACCATTGTCGTCGCTGATGCACTGTCACGTCCTGACGCCAGCGTAGATCAATCGCTGCCCTCCTTCGATTTGTCTAAAACGGCCACTGCTCAGCATCACAATGTGAACACGGAGAATGTTTTTACTTGTACGTCCTTGAAACGGTCAACCATTCCTTTGTCGACATCAGCTCTGGCAGTCTGTGTGATATTTCAACGGGTACACCTAGAACGTTTGCCCCTCTTTCTTATCCACGTACTGTTTTGGTCACTTCCATTGTTTATGTTGCCTCGGTAAACGCGGCACACTGGAGATGATCGCGCGACGTTTTGACTGGCCCTTTATGAACAAAGATGTTTGCTTCTGCTCATAGCAGTGTGTCGAGTGCCAAGGCAGTATTGCCCACTGGTATACGGTTACCACACCTGGTGTAGTAAGGAGGAGCGATTAGCGCATTCTTTGCGACGGCCCACTTCAGCTTTGCACGGCACCTACGCGCGGCCTCCAGCTCCGCTTTCGCCCTGCCCTTGAGCAGCATCCGCAGGGCCGCCAGCTTCGCCCGGTCGGTCTTGACTCCGACCTTCCCCTCCGCGCCCTCGAAGTCTTTCAGGAAACTTCGGACGTCTCAACCCTCAAACGGGTGCGGCCGTAGGATCTTCGTTCGCCAACGTTAGTCACGGTATTAATTGTTGGTAGCCAGGAAGGCGGATGGCACAAGGATTGTTTATTCAGAAAAGCAACATATGGGTCGTGCGTTTCTGCATTACCGCAAACAAAAACACTCATCTGCGCACTGCACTGGGCCCAGACCGTCACGGTTGCCACAGACGCCAATACTCAGTTACATTACGTCCCTTTACGTACCAAGAACCAGTTCATGCGACGCTGCAATCCGATGGTTCTTGTATTTTTCCTGCGACTACTTCAATGTTAAAATATATGCTCTGGCCCCATATTGAATAGCAGTGGTGTGAGTAGTATGGTACTATCGCTCCTCCTTACTACACTAACATATTCTTCCAGCCCGACATCCGTTTTCCCTATGTACTCTTTGACATAGTTGGCCCACTACCACCCACCAACGATTTTACATATATACTGACAGCAAAAGATCAGTTTCCCCGTTGGCCTTTAGCTGTGCAAGTTAAAGATGCTTCAGGGGATAAAGTTGCTAAAACCTTCCTGGAGCACTAGATTGCTAACTTTGGTGTGCCATTTGCAATCACTACGGATCGGAACACCCAGCTTCAGACTTCACTTTGTCGCAATCCCACGCAGTCACTTAGTCGTTCGCACATTAAAACGACAGCATATTATCCTTGCGCTAACGGTTTAATGGAGGTTCTCATCCGCAACCGAAAGTCTCGAAAACCGCCCAGTCATACGCAACGAAATGAAGCGAGCGTCTACCACTCATTCCTCCTAGCATCCGGTCAACCGTTAAGAAGGGCGTTGGCTTTACTAGCTCTGTATCAGTTTACGGTACTAACTTGCGCCCTTCAGGGGAATTCATTCAACCTTGGACACCTTCAGATCCAGGAGCAGATTGCATTTCATGTTAACGCCGACACACGTCCATCCTTCGTTTAACCTCGGCCTGCCAACAATGGAGCCGAGAACAAACATCTCTGGATTTGCACACATGTTTTTATACCAAGATGCCATCAAGAAGCCGCTGTGGCCACAGTAACTTGGACCGTTCAAAGTGGCCAAACGTGATGAAGGTTTTCTGACTACCGGAAGGCCTGGACGAGGAGAATCCGTGTCAGTTGACCGGCTTTAGTCAGCTTACGTAGTGCAGAATGTTGTCACACCTGATCGCGTGTTGAATACAATCTATCCCTTTCTATTCTTGGAGGTGTTACACCCACGCTAACATGGAAAAGTACAACAGAATACATGATAGCAGCATGAAAAAACGTAGGTGATAATCAGAGTCTACCAGCAGGGAGTAGAGACTGATTGGTTGCATTGGAAACAAAAGTTTGACAAGTAAACGATAATGGAACAGGTTGACGTTGGCATTGTTGGAATAAATTTTCAACGCGCGCAATTCAAATGATCGTCAATCTGCTTGAGAGTTGTTCACTTATTTCACGCATGGTTAACAATAAAGTTAGAATGATAGTCGGCAATTCAGCCATGAACGAAACCATGCAGCCTGGTCACAAACTCTATCATACACACAACAGTCGTCGCACTCAACGCAGGCAGCCCAACGGCTACCTCGATGAAGCCATGAAAATCGTCGCACGGATTCAGTTTTCCGAAACACACGATAAGAATGGCCTCGGAACTGTCCCACAAATGGTTTATTCCCACTTCAGGCGTATTCTTAAACTCCGCCTTGCTCATCTTTATTTTACCCGTGGGCGTGCCCGGTAATAAATACGGAAACAGTAGGAATTGAAGCATACTTTGTGGCGTGCGACTGGGAGTGGTCGTTGGTGGTCGTTAATCTCGATGCCTACTGGTCCGTTGAGCTATATTTATTCTACTCACATGTCTGCTGGTGTGCTAGATTTCCACCAGCCGTGTCCGTAATGCAGCGAGAGCCCATTATACTGTCAGTCCGCTAAACAGCTGATTCTGATCCAAAAATGACCGTCGTGCAGACTAGGTGTTTAGATACAAAGTAATAATAAAAGCTAAAGAATAGAGAAAACATCCAACCTCGATACTGAATCCACCAAAGTTACAAAATCTGAAACAAACTGTTTGAGCGGACGGCCGAATACGAGTCAATTAATGGTGAACTGTTAAATCGTGAATGGAACTGAGGATACATATAAACATGGGTTCAATGAAAAGGAGTAAGGACAGCCCATGAAACACGCCGACTCTGGCAAGAGTTGGTAAGGGGTCAGATCCGAGTAGGCGTGCAACAAAACCCACAGCCGGTCCAACTCTGGCCAAAGTCGTTTCGGAGTGGGCCAGAGTAGGATCCAAGTAGGCCAACTACGCTAAAGACACCTTTCTTGCATTTCTGGCTGTTTGGTTCAACCACTAAAGCAGTTAAAATCTCACGTCATCCAACGCTTACGAACTGCTGACACTACTCGGTAAGTTTCACCAATTTCTCTTCCCAGTGATCGATCTTATTTGACAACAAACTAGCAAGCAAATTTAACAGGATCATTTTTGTCACTTCGAACGCCTTCAAATGACCTAACGCAGACTGATATGGAGATGAACAAGGGACGCATCGAATAATACCCCAATTTGGCCCTAAGACGGATATACTGTGAATATCTACGTAACTGCTGGACACGCAGAACTTAATGGCAAAACAATAATGACTGCAATAAAATATAAAGTATATGTATATTCCAGGTGAAAAAATTGATAGTCCAGGAAGTGACAGCGATTACCAACTACTCCCGCTAAATTTGGAAGCATTTTCAAATCCAGCATGCTCATGCGAAAGGTGGATTGAACCAAGAAGCCTGAAAAACAAAAACCACAAAAATATAAAAAAAACAGTAGAGTGAGGAAAGAAAGAACAGTGCAGAAACACAAAAAGTAACGCTAAAACTTAATAGCAAAAAACGTTCCGAGAGGAAAGATGCTGACATTTGAACTCGTAACACGAATCAACAAGACTTGTAGTGGACATGGTTTCATTACGCCATGAATCTACCTTCAGTGAAAAACGCATTAAAGACCTCTACATGGCAAATACAGTTAGGCTATGATTCTGACAACTGTCCACTTCACGCCAAAGATTTTGCGTTGAAAGTGATGGCCGCCGTGACCTTTGACTCTACGTAAGAAGCAAAGAGCAGGTGTGTCTCACATAATACAATGAAGCGTTGCAAAACCGTCATTCCGAGCGCTTCTAAGTAGGCTCCATTCGTCAGATTGTTTCCGGTCTCTGTGAAAATGTCACCCGTATATACGACTAAAGGCCCCGGACGACCACCGGGGCAATCACAAGTAGACAGCTAACAAACGGCCGAATAATACGACCAAGTATAGGCCACATCTCAGTGCTTGGGTAATCAAGAAAAGGTAGCCCACCGACGTTAACTTGCAAAGTTAAGCGGTCACCGCCTGTAAGCTTGCGCTTTTTGTGTACAATTTGTAGGCAACTGTGGAGGTCAGTGTGCACGTGCGAGCCCTTGAGAAGCGTCTTCTTTGGACATGTTCCCGGAATGTTGCGCACAGTTCTCCGATCTAAATGTGAACCAGGAACGATCGGACTCAACAACGTGGTAAGCAGCTTCAGATCAGCGGCCGTGAGGGACTTCGCGTGAATCTCACTGCGTCAGGAATAGATGAGACTGTGACCATAGTATTCACTATAACAACTGAACGATATGTAGTTCACAAAATTTGACTGAACCGTGTGGATCGCGCATCGCCTCAACAGATGGGATTGGACATATGTCTTTCACTACTTGGTCATTTTCGTCATCTATAATTTAAAATAGACAACAAAATAAAGGATTACCTGGTTTCTCCGATGAAATACTTTCATTCTTCAAGATGGCTGGCATAGTAATGGAGGAAACACCAACAGCGCTGATGCCAACTTGTAGACGTTCCCGGCGTATTTGACGGTACATAGTGGTACGATAATACAACCTTCGCCCGGAACTCATGGTGCCTCAACCGTTTACTAGCCGGATGGATTTAGAGAGTATGCAAATCGAAAACTTAAATATAAATAAAAGTCTAGCATAATTGGACCATCCTTTACGAAAATTAGTCTTCAATTCAGTCTTTAGCATGTCTTTACTGAGTATTAAAAGTAGGTTATATCAAGCATACATTCGAAGTGACATGACATTATTATCCTGATACGCGCGCGATTCGAAAAGGGCAAGTAATTAGTGCGTGGATATATAATTTGAAGTTTCTCATATAATTTTTATTTTTGACAATTTTGATACCTATAATCAGTCAACATTTTGTCTACATCCACGTATGTCTAAAAAATATTCTCACATAACGATTTGTGATTACCAAAACTGGTCGTCAAACAGGATCGACTGGTGTCAAAACCACTTGTTCTGGCACTGAAGTTGATACCGAACCACCTGAAGGCAAATGCTCTAGGCCCAGAACCTACAAAGGCCCTTCCAAAGTTGCTGCCTTTAAAGGGGTGAAGATAAATTGGTGGTTCCCGCCAGTACCCCTCTAACTAAGAACTGTTCAATCCCCCTAGACAATGTATTGGCGGAGTTATTCGGTAAGGTATCTAAGCTGCAACCTGAGCTTGCCCAACTAAAACCAAGCCATGCTGTATTTGGTTCTCTAGAGGAGAATCTTGTCTCCCCATCTTACATCTTCAAAGTACCGGAAAGTTCCAAGATGGACAACACAGACAGTGCAAGCATGTTTCTCAACAGCTTGACAACAGAAATCACGTAACGGATGCGTTGCTCATATAATGCCATCGTATTCAACGTGCCAGATAAGCTTCGCCTGGATGGCATTAAAAAGCTACTTTCGAGAGTTACTAACATAGACCCAGCATTATATACCTGCGTTTGTCTTCGTAAGAAGACTCAAAAATCTGCTGCCCGCTTTTGTTAAACATCCGGAGCGAAGCAACTACGAGATAGTTCATCCAATGTCAAGACCTTATCAAGTCCAAAACCGCCCTTAAACTGATAAGCATTATGCAGGATAGAACGCCACTTGAAAGGGAGCGTCAAAATTGCTCAATGTGCTACACTGCCGCCTCCAAGCGTGTGGCCCAGGACGCAGTCAAACAAGGTGCGATGAATCGGGTTTTGCTGAGTGTGTAACTTTGCTTTGCTGCATCATACTTGATGATGCCAACGTTCCTCATCAAAACACCAACGACGTAACAGAGGGCAACTTACTCGCTGACTTGATTAATCTAACAGCGGATCCTGATATTTCCCTTACGAAGTGGCGGCTTCTGTCGAGCAGTCAACTTGCAAACAGCAGGTGAATGACTGTGTCCCTATTGAACCAAATGGGACGTCTAGATCACAACCTGTCTACGCGGCAGCTAAATCAGACAAGGTAAGGCTCAGACCATTTACCAGTCAGACAAAAGCCGGCACTCCAAAATTAAACTTGTCCCAAAGGAACACAAAAACCGGCCACCAGTAGAACACTGGTTCTAATAAACCCTCCAGTATTCACTATCCTACGAGTCGTTCGTGTTTACCTACTCCGCAGTACAAGGAAAAAATAAGCATATAAACTCAAATCCACACTCACGGAAAAGAAGATATCTATTACCAGCCCTTTGTCTTAGACCTCTTCCCAACAATAGCAATCCCTTACGTGACATCTTTTAACGCAAGACTCAACTATAACCCCATTATTTCCACCAGGGTTGCTTGCCCTACGCTCAACCGCCCTTTTAATACGAATAGCCCTCACACTATGGATGCCCACCTAAATGCAACCCGTGATCTCTTTGCCGACAACGTTCATGTGGGTATGACCAATTCATTTCAACCTTGCCCATTTTTTAGCGGGTCACGTACCGTTCAAACCTCCCCTGTTCAGTCCACTTCCCACTGCCCAACTGCCCCACTACACCTTACTGACACTTTTCAACACACTTTCTGTCATGAACTCAGACACAGGTGACACCCCATCAGTCATTGATGAGCTCATTATAACCGCATCAGACCAAGCGACGTCACCAAAGTCTCTGAATAACAAAGACCCTTCTGTTTTGGACATTTTTAAAGGTCTAAAAATGATGTCGAATAAGGAAAATGCACTAAGTTTATTGCTTTTGAATGCACACTCACTAGTTAACAAGACGCATAATTTCAGATCGTTCATCTTCTTATATAATCCTTACATTATTCCGGTCACTGGAGCTTGGTGTGCCCCTGAGACTTTAACTACACAACTAAGTGTTTTAGGTTATCATGTGTTCCGTAAAAATCGCGGTGCAGGACGTGGCGGTGGATGTTTAATTTACTTAACAGAGCAGTATTCTCCAACCATGCTTGATGAGCCGTGTCCTGATATCAGTGACGACTCATTGTGGCTATCATTGTCAACTGAATCCGGTAAATTACTCTTAGGATGCGTCTACAGATCACCTAACGTCACTCATGATGACATGACTGACCTTATAAATAGCCTGAATTATATATCAACATTGCCTACACAGTATAAAATAATTGGTGGAGATTTCAATATGCCCAATGCCTTTTGGGCCTCTTTCACAGCCCCTGAAAATAAGGCAGAGTTGTTCTCATGTGTCCAAATAAATGGATGGCGCCGGCACGTTTTAGCACCTACCAGACTAGACTACACTTTAGACCTCATTTTTACATCAGGTATCTCCTATGCTACAGTATTCGTCCTAGAACAATTCCTAGGAAGTGATCACAACGTGGTATCGTAAAACACATGATTTCTTCCTTATCATTCAAATGCATAAAATGTTTGACACTATAGAATGTAGAACCAAAATGCTCCACCTGAATGAGGAAAAACGTGCGTTTAACGGCAAAGAGAAGAGTTTTGAGTGGATACAGTTATTGAGACGCAATAGTCACGCAATAGTTACATTACAGAACAAAACTACTGTAGATGATCCTGTAACAATCTGTGAGGTCTTAAATTCATATTTTGCTGCTTCCTTCAACGATGAGGGAAATATATTGCCTCCACCTCCACCTGTAAAAACAGATACGTTAGTAAGTCACTTTTCTGTTGATGTGGAAAAAATACGCTCTCAGTTATCTACTATCAAACCTTCTTATCTTCCTGGTCCAGAGAGTATACACCCTGTTGTTCTTAAACACGGAGGAGATTACATTCCTCTCTTTTGCTTAATATTTATACACTTTCTCTAAAATTAGGCTCCTTTCCTCCCCAATGGAAAAATTCTATAATTCAACCCCGATATAAAGGTGGCTTGCGACAAGAAATCAACAATTATCGTCCCATTAGCCATACTCCAATTTGTTCTAGAGTGTTGGAAAGTATAATAAAATGTCGAATGGTTGAATTCTTATTATCACAAAATCTTATAAACCACTCCCAGCATGGGTTCCTCAGTGAACGTTCGTGCATGACGTACCAGCTGGCAATCTATAACCATATAACAAAATCTGCTGATTCAAGAAATGCAAATATTATTACACTTTTGGATACGCAAAAAGCTTTTGATCGTGTGCTTCATAAGCGTCTTCTGATCAGAATGACATCTTTCGGTATACGTGATGTATTGTTTTGCTGGTTTGCTTCACACCATATAGACTGCACACAAACAGTGGAAATAGGAGATAACAGCTCAATGCCCAGACCAGTCACCAGTGGAATGATTCAAGGAAGCGTCGTGGGACCTTCACTCCATTTTATGTATATAAACGATATATGTGAAGTGATCAAGCATGACAAAATATTCCTATTCGCTGGTGACATCAAACTTGTCTACACTTTTACTCTTGGCAATCTCGATTCTTGTTCAGAAACTATTCGGAAGGATTTTCTGTCATTAGAGTCTTGGTGTCAAACCTGGCTGATGAAATTGTCAGGCAATAAGTCCACCATCTTTTCCAAATTAGATTTGGTCAAGGCATATCACCAGATTTCTGTGGCCCCTGATGACCGCTATCACAGCGATCACAACTCCATTTGGCCCATTTGAGTTTGTTCGTATGCCCTTTGGCCTCAGGAGCGCCGCCCATACCTTCAAACGAAACATCAACCTAGTCCTACACGGAAAAGACTTTGTGTTGGTCTACATTGATGGCATACTGGTTGCCAGCAGCAGTGAGCACGAGCATCTGTTTCACTTGAAATTTCTCCGTGAGCGTTTAAACCACTACGGTGTCACTATCAACACAACCAAATGCGTTTTCGGTGCCTCTTCCATTGACTTTCTAGGTCATCGCATCGACAAAAACGGCATCAGACCGCTACCGGAGAAAACCAGTGCAATTTCGGGTTATTCATTGCTTCAGTTTATAAAAAACCTCCGTCGATTTTTGGTGATTGTCAATTACTATTGTCGGTTCACCCCCAATTACTCTGACATGCTCAAAACATTGGCGGATTCGCTGCAAAATAACCACAAAGAGTTCGTCTTTACTCCAGAAGCCTTTGCCACTTTCAATTGCATCAAGCAGGCTCTGGCGAACGCCACATCTCTCGGATATCTGAGTACGGATGAACATGCACGGTTAGTTCTAAAGACCGACGCATCCCAGTCTGCTGTTGGCGCTATCTTGCAGCAAATAATTTGCAAAGAATACCGACCGCTATCCTTTTTCTCCCGAAAGCTAAAACCTACCCAAATGAGGTACAGCACCTTCGGCACAGAATTGCTACCTTGACGTCAAGCTTTTCCGATATGCGTTGGGAGGACGTCAATTTACCATCCTCACGGACTACAAGCCGTTAACACACGCTTTGAACACTTCTCCAGACAGATGCTCCCCGAGGGAAACCCGCCGCTTGGACTTTCTCTCCTAGTTCACGACGGAGATCCGCTGCATAGATGGTCCCAGTAACCTAGTCGCAGATGCTTTATCTCGTGCGCACATTCATCACTTATCCACATTCCCCACCGAGTTAGGAGCCGTAGCGGCGACACAACAAAACGATGAAGAATTCAATCAACTGCGCTCTCCCCAGTCCCTGAAATTGGTTCAACTACCACTCCTACACTGCGACT
>JTDE01004007.1:23891-35590 GCA_014338405.1 Paragonimus skrjabini miyazakii
TTGCACTTTGTCGGGAAGAGGTTTGATCCCGCTCGTGGATATATTGTGACCCAGGAAAGTTACGCTGGGCATCTCGAACGAGCACTTAGCTAGGTGCATTGTCACTCCGTGAAGCGACAAACGGGCGACTAACGAACGTAAGTGCGCGCAATGTTCCTCCTGTGAGGAGCTAGCAACCAAGATGTCATCCAAGTACGGATAGACACCGTCCACTCCACGACACACGTCGTGAATAAAACGTTGGAAAGTCTGGGCAGCGTTGCTCAGACCAAACGGCATACGTAAAAATTCAAAAAGTCCGAACGGTGTTATGACCGCTGTCTTCGCGATCTCTTCGGGGGCTATCGGAATCTGATTACATACACGCACTAGGTCTATTTTTGTAAATATCTGCGTTCCTGATAGGTTTGCTGTTGTCTTGAATATGCGGAATTGGGTACCTATCAGGAGTGGTCGCGTTGTTTAGTGCCCTATAGTCGCCACATGGGCGCCAGTCGTTGTTAGTCTTTTTGGGCACCATGTGTAACGGCGAAGCCCATGGACTATTAAACGGACGGATAATGCCAAGTTGAAGCATATGCTCCAATTCGGCTCGAGCAATTTTTAACTTATCGGGGGCTAAGCGGCGTGGACGACTTCGAACTGGCGGCCTTCGTGTGACAATGTGATGTGCGACGTCGGTTGTCACGGCCGGTATTTCGTTGGCGGGGCGGACCAGTTGAGGGAATTCGGAAAAATGTTTCCCATAAGGCTCGCCCACTACGGGATTGGCTAGCATTGGGCTGATCACTGCCGTATGCGACGGCTTACCCCGAACATTGAGTCTTGTGGAAGTGTCAATCGCTGGTATGGAAATGTCCACCTCGTCAATGACGTGAGGTGGCAGTACTGCAACGACGTGGTGGAAACGGGTTAGCTCTAAACTGAATTGCCTTAGCACAAACATGGCTTCCAACTGAGCAACACACTATATAGGATTGTTCTCTCAAAATGGTGCAAATGGTACGGCTAGTGCATTGACCGAAGCGTCTGGCAAAACGTAAGGTTGAGCATCCATTATAGCGGACTGGATAGTGAATCGTGTTAAAAACGAGTATATATGAAATATATAAAAATAGTAACTCACAGTTATACAAAAGATATACCTGTGGAAAAAACTATTCATACAGCCTCACCAATTTATAGTGAACCAAAACACAATTGCCGGAAGTAAATCGATTAGTATACGGGCTCACCAATTTAAGTGAACCGAGACAACAGTGATGAAAGAAAATCGATTATAATTCGGGCCCATCAGTTTAGTGCACGGCGCACTAAGTCGTGTTCCACAGATACGAGTTTGCCAGACGCGAAATAGAAAAATGCCGTTGAGAGGAGAGACCGAATATTTATTACACGAAATATACAAAGGGTCTCTTATAGCGCTAGAAATGGCACCGACACGTAAATTAGCTTGAGAGGCTAGAGACTGGCCATCGACTAGCGATTAAACCGGAAGAGTTGTGACACATGTGTGCGTACGGGCTCACGTCGCAGTCACATGACATGCAGACAAACAATCGGACAACATGCATCATGCGAACTTTCTTAATAGCCTAGGTGCAATATGTAACTATGAGTTTTAGAATTATTTTACACATCGTGCCGCAGGTAGTCCAGTGGAATCTCCAGGTCGCTACAACGCCACGCGACCTCAATCTAGTGAGAAACAATGCAGTAGGGTGAATAGAATTTACTTCTGACGCTAGATTCTTGACGCTAGAGCGGGACATGATACCCTTTTCTTACGCCGTTCCATTTACACCGAAGGTGGAAACAACCATATCATAGCGTCATTTCCAACCATTTCTAAGAGCAACCGACCAATATTTATCTGAAATCTTCCAAAAAAGGAGAAATAGTGTAAATATCGTATAGACAGGGTAGATGGAAATGATGTTACACATGTTTCACTATCAAATGTGCTAGTGTTCTTGTTGAAATGCAAAGCCAACACGGTAAGGTCATATGTTCCCATTTCGACCATATCTTCAAAACGCCTCAAAATGAAGCACCCTCAGGCTTTGGGATGACGTATTTCATTTGGAAAATTGCAACGATTGCATTTAGAAGACTTGAAAAGTGAGCTAACGTCAATGACGGTTTGTTTTCGTCAAAATGGTGGAAAACTATCTCACCACCAAGCCAATACTTTTGGGACTTATTCGATGTATTTCAATTTTTCCACTAACGCTGTTTATTTACAATTAATATACTGTACGTACTATGCCTGAAATTCCGATTTTAAAATTTCCAAAAATCTTTAAAATATCAGGATTTGCGCTAAATGGACCGTTTTGCCTTTTGAACGACGTTCAAGCCGAATCTCTGGGAAATGTAATTGCCGTGTAGTTGAACCGGAAGTGTGTATTGCCTTGATATGCCCCACGCCGTCACTTGACGAGGGAATGAATGATAAAGCCACTTACATCATGTGTACAGTGCTACCAACAGCACTTTCTGAAATTACCTGGCGCATGTTCCCATGTAGCACACTGCACCAGATCGCCACAAACTTGTTGCAGCAGTAGGAGCAATGTTTCAAACTACCTCACTTACGCAAACGACTGAGCATAAAGCCACAAAGTACGATCATTGGACAAAACTAAATGACGAATCCTAATTTTCTGATTCATCCTTGAATTTGTTTCGATATGTTTTCATTGTACTTCAAACAGCAGCGAGCTACGGTATTTCTGTTGCATCTGGTAGAGTCGAAACGACCGGTTGAAAGTAACGGAATGAGCAAATGAGAGACAATGTCGATAGATGAAACCGACGTACGACCGAACGGGAAAGCGAAGCGATACCAATGCAGAAAAAATAGAAGCGAGTGTGACGTAGACTGTGCATTTGAAGTTTGGTACTCTAATTAATTTGAACAAACGTACAGGCATATGCAAAGGTTGGCAACGGAGAGGATATAAAAGACAACGGAAAATCAAACATAGTCGGTGATAGAATAATAAAGCGGCTACAAACTTTAAAAACTGCTTCATTGCAGAAGGGCAAGTTTATAAGTTAAAAATGACCTCTCGTCTTCATCCGAGAAGTATTACCTGGTGATTGTCCATTTCTGGAACTCTGTTTTTTTAATGATATGTTGCTACTGAACCTCGTGCATTAACTGAGCTAGGTTGCTTCTGATGCACTTCAGATGGTGAATTGGCAAGCGAATCTGCAGCTCAACCGAACCAGACATTTATTCTCTAACGGTAGATCTATGAAATAGGGCTCTACAACAGTGCTGTGTACATAAATTAAGCAGGAGATCATGTGATGGTTTCAGGAATACAGAAATGAAGTAGTTAAATTAGCTCAACCCCAGAGCTAGCTCCGACGCAGTAGCAATAACAACCGAACTAATCAATGCAGGTAATTTATATCTCTCATGCAATTGTACAACTTATTGTCAATAACGTAATAAAACAACAGTAATGAGAAATAGGTTAAGTGACAATCACCACATCCTCCGCAGTTCAAATGAAAGTCCGTGCAGTAGTGTTGACGTTGCTTCTTTTTCACACGTTCAGGAATTCTTGTCTGCAACAGGTCGATTGCAGATAATCTTTCAATAACTGACTGCAAATCTGAAACAAATTCAGAAGCGGAACTTTCAGTTTCAGAGGAATTAACAGACAATATAAGAGGGAGCTTCAAAATCTTCATACACTTAAAACCGATAATGGACGGACCAGAATTAATAAGAAAAAATGAACATGAATAAATGACAGACTGCACATATGTGAGTGAAAGTCCACATTTTCTAAGAATAAGTAAACCACATCCAGTAATACCCTTAACAGACATATTAGCAGGTTTCAAGATAACAGAATGTTCCAGCCGCTTCATGCAAGCGACAGAAACGAAACATTCAATACAACCAGTGTTAACAATGAAGGAATGCTAGAGACTACCATTAACAATGAACGATTGTGTTATGTGGTGCGTAGAATCAACGGAGTTAGTAGAAATAACAGTAAGAGCAATTGATTGAAAGTCAGAATTCAAGTTATCATCGTCACAACTGGAATGCGTAAAAGAGGACTTTGCACTATGGCAAACGGATTGAATGTGCCCGATTTTACCACACATGTGGCACTTAGCGTTACGAAATCGACAAGTCAATCGATAGTGCTTGCTACCATATGACTTACAGTAATCCCACCGTCGGGTAGTATTTGAATCAGATTCAGGGCAATTATCATCAACTGCATTTTCAGTATTTACTTTTTCAGATAGCTGCCTTTGCTGACCTTCTGATCGCCTCACGTTGCTGTTGTATAAAACAATCGAGTCATCTTTCAAAGCAGCTTTGACATCCTGATACTGTTCGCATAATGTTCTGGCTGACTGGAAAGTAGAATTCGGAAGCAGTAGAAGCTTCTGTTGTAGATCACGCAAATTTATTTCAGCAATCAAACGGTCACGGAGTTGAGTATGTAATTGGTCTTCGAAATTACACTGAGCAGCTTGAATCTGAATTACTAGAATTAACTGTCTGATATCCTGATTTTCTTTTCTCACAAGCGTATGAATTTTAGCTCGTTCGGCTGCTTCAAAGGTTGGACATGTGAAAGCAGCAGTTTCTTCAAGGATTCGTAAGGAAGAGAAATGGGTGAATCAGGAAGTGACAATTTTTTCACCAAGCTGTATGCATCTTTGCCAATTACGGTGAGGAAGTGAACGGCATATTTCTCCGCTCTCATCTCTTTGCCTGTGAGACACTATATTTCGAAGCGCTCGCAATAGTTCTCGATTTCTCTCGATGAATTATGAATATCAAGAATTTTAAGTTGACAGGAATCTATCGTAGAAATTTACAGAAGTCCGCGACGCCAATTGTGATGGTTTCAGGAATACAGAAATGAAGTGGTTAAAGTAGCTCAACGCAATAGTAATATCAACCGAACTAGGCAAAGCAGGTAATTTATCCCTCGAGCGCAATTGCACAACTTATTGTCGGCAATGTAATAAAACAATAGTAATGAGAAATGGGTTCAGTGACAATCACCACAGATCACTTGCAGTAAAATTTTCTTGGGAGTTCGAGTCAGCCGGAGGTTGAATTCCTTCTGGACTGAGTTGACACACTAAATACGGAAGTCCGTATCCGAGACAGCGGACTATATAGTGGGATCGTGCTTAGAAGTTGTGGAATCCTGGTTGCGACTGCTCCCAGTGAGTTCAGTGTGTGCTACAGGTTCATCGGAAGAGAGTACACAAATAAAATCTGTGTACAAACATTTATAAAATAACGAGGACGTATACAGCTGTGAGTGAATGAATCGCAAGATTAATGCATGTATATCACAAGCATGAACATACTACTTTGCTTTCCCTTCGAGTCCGATGATTTGTTGAGGACTAGAACGACTCTACAAATAAAACTGGGTAATTTCTCCATAATGTCTAAGTGAGATGGGGTGCAACTGTCCACATTCCGTACAGACAAAGAAAGAGGGAGATACGCAACTAAACAGAACACAATGCGCCACAAACCAGCAAAAAGCCGAAATTAGGTATGAACTTGACTAATAGAGCAAGGGAAGCAAACATTAACATAGAGTCAAACAGTGCCATTGATACCGACTGACAACATCAATGTGTTTGGAAAACGCGACCAACCAAGAGTACTCTAAATTTTTAAAGCAAGACAGTTAGCGCGTAAAATGACTAAAAAACAGGACAATTACAACAAGCTGCATGCAAAAGTGACTCATACTAACGAAATTCAAGTGAACAAAACAACTCAAAAACCCATGACTAAACTATAAATATGATGGTAATTTCTGGAAGATTATGGCTTTCACAGCCATTGAGTTTGAAGAACATTCCAAAGAAAAACGGTAGGAGAATTAGATGGATCCCAGTCACAACCTGAGTCCTGGCATCCATTATAATTCATCGACTCACTGTAGCTCGAGAGACAAACATAAGGGAAGGGCAGGCAGGATTTTGCGCTGGATTGGGGTGTATAGATCATATTTTGACTCCACGCCAAATTCTGCAGCGGTGTCTCTGTATCGCCGGCCAACAATTGTAGTATTCCTCGACTATAAAGGTGCGTTCGATTCGGTGGATCGATCTACACTTTTAGAGTCGTTTAAACACAAGGGTGTACTGACTAAGTATGTGAATATACTGTCGGTGCTTTATTCCCATACTTCTGCACAGGTTAGGGTTTATGGTGAACTGTCTGACAGTTTCAGCACCAGAAGTGGCGTACGTTAAGGCTGTCCCATCTCACCATTTTCGTTCAATTTTGTTACATAAGAAGTAAAAGAGGAGTGCCTCCAACACGCACGAGATGCCCGCGTGGACCTCCTACTGACTGATCTTGATTATGCTGACGACAGGGCGTTGCTGTTTGACACTTTTTAGGCGGCAGAAAGAAAGCTAGAGGCTGTTTCACGTTCTGCTAAATATTTTGGAATGCCCTTTGCAGCCTCAAAGTGATTTTGCAAGATCGCTGTGAGTACGTGGACTTATTGTTAGATAATGAAGTTATGGATGTTGTTGATCAGTTTGTATACCTTGGAAGCTGCATTATCAGCGATGGAGTTGCAGGGAATGAAATAGAACCGCGTATCTCTATGTCTAGGACGGCGTTCGTTAATCTGGGAGCACTAATGGCGACAGAGAGGTATATCTCTGTGTCTTAAGGGTAGCCTATATTAAAGCGACCGTGAGGTCTATGTTAGCTTACGGCAGCGAAACTTGGCCACTCAAGGTAAAAGACGTCAAGTCTTCAGGTGACACCAGTGTGTAAGCAACGAAGAGGTTAGGAAGTGGGTGTTGGGTGTCGATTGTCTAAGTGTTCTGTGTTCACTCTTAATGTTTACACAGATTTGGATGGTTGAGTCATGTACTAAGGATACCAGCTAGTCGTTTGCCTCACTGAGCACTCTTTACCGACGCCACGGCCTACTGGCATACGGTTCGAGGTGGACAGATGATGAGCTGACGCAGAGAAATGAAGTCGTTCACCGAGGGGTTGGTCATAGTGGTTCGGGTTCGTATTCCGGGCTGAGGATCTCTAAACTCGCAGAGTTGGTTGGTGGAGACATTGGGTAAGGTGGAGGCTAATCGGGTTCAGCTGTAGTGAATCTAGACACTATAAAATTCGGGTGATTACGAGATCAAAAAGGGATGAAAATGAATGCGATTGACTGACAATAGTCCGTTAAGGTGCGTTGGTTTAGAATTCCACTATCCAATGGAAACAGTCTGTCGTGTTGTGCCTAAGTTTCGAGGCCACAACGGAGGTGAATCTGACGACCAGTAAATAAGAAAATTTGCTGCAATAAACGGTCAATTCCGTTAACCTCTAACTCTCTAAAATCTGTACACCAGGGACACTGAATGCAGGGCTCGTCCCGTGCCGGGGCTAAAAACACAGCTCGCTTGACGCGTTTCTCCACACACTGTTTTTCAGGGTAGATATCAATACATGGGACTAAACTCGTTGAGTCTACGTTTATTAGTGTCGACCGGTTTTCGATAGTCAGTACTGACTGGGTAGTTTTTTATTGGGTTGGTTCCAATAATCGTTTGGTAATTATTTCAGGATATATTGATAACTAAATTTCGGACAAACTACATAAAGCTAACCTACTGTAAGTCGTTTTAAACGGGATATTGGAATCCATAAATATCCTAAATTATTAGTTCATTGATAAAATAATTCCGCTGTTTGTACAAAACAACGCATTATAGGAGTTGACCTATTTTTTGATATCCCATAAATCTGTTCACTACAATTTTACCCATGAAATAAATGATCCTCACCTGAAAATGCTCAATTTTACCGCGTTTGAGTGATATGGAAATTCAGGACCATACCATGTTGGCATTGTATTTCAACGAGAATACTAACCCATTCACCGGTTAAACACATATTACCAGCTCATTAATCTACATGAACTTTATGCTTTTTGGTTATCTGCAGAATTTAAGGTACATCACAGTAGTAGAAGTTGTATGACCTCAAAGGAATGCATGAAACGCTACTGCAGACTAATGGTAATCTTAACATTTATTTAACTTCAAAATTAGAATTTATGTATTGGTTTACTAACCTGTACTACTTTTCTGTCACACCTTTCTTTCTTACGCAAGTGTGCATGAAAAACGGAATGATTAAGTCTATTGATCCGTAACAATACTTGATAGCCAATAACGATCGATTTAACTGTGAACTATGGAACAACATATTGGTACTTCTATTTTTTTTTCAAAAATGGTACGAAAGCTGAAATTCTATTGACTGTTTTTTTTAATGTTCTACCAATTGCTAACTTTTACGAAAATTTATTGGTCATCTCAGACTCTATAGGCTCTGCGACGCCGCAGTTACTTGCATTCACATAATTTCACCAATAACACGTCGAAAACAAACATTACGGACGACAGTGAGACCCGAAACACTGAAAGCAAGCTCGTTTGCTACGCGCAACTTTTCATGAAGTAACGGTACTCAAACAAATCTGGTGACCGTTGGCCAATGCTTTCACCAACTGTAAACTTCATTGTCGGCTGCTAGTATGACTGCCGATGTTAAAACTTATCAACACTTAACCTTCAAACCACCTATTACCAACTCTGTTTGGCTAAATGAGATTATACTTGTGACTCGCAGTAACCTCAACATCGCTCAAAGGTGTGTGCCTTAACAAAATTTCTTCTCGCTTCATGGTACTGCAGTCAATCGAACATGACACTGAGAAATGTATTCCTGACGATTTTTTGTCAATATTTTTATCAGCGTCAGGCTTCACTGAGACTGGGCTGAATGTCCCGTAATGTTTCATCTAGCAACTGCATGTTTGAACCATCGATTCTCATTCTTGGTGCTTCACAATTGTCTGAACACTGGTCGTCAATGTGGTCGGATGGTGATGCCGATTAGAATCAAGGTATGTACAGTCACTCAGTAGTATATCTTTGTGCACTTATCTGCCTTGCTCCAACGTTATCACAGAATTCTCATTGTTGTGAGCAATCATCGGTTTATATATCCTACCTTGTATATTACGATGATGTTTATTTCCACTGTACTGTACCAATGTAGTCACAACTTGTCGAAGAAACGTGACACTGAGAACTCAGTTTCTAACGGCTGTTGCTCAACATTTTCACTGTCAGACTTCACCGGGACCAATCTGTGCGTTCTGTTATGTTTCATCCTGTCATTACGTAACCTTTAGGCCACCGAGTACTTTCCAAACGCGCATAATTATTGCGCCTCAGAGTGCAAATCATCTCGAGGTTCAAAAAAGTTAAATAGAAAGAACGACAAGGGGAACTCCAATCGACATTGGAAATCCAAATAAACGTCGGAGTGGTTGGGTGGCGTTCCAGCGGCGAAAATGTAACCCACAACACTGAAGATTACTCGGATTCGTTACACAGCTACGAGTGAAGTTGCGGTACCTACGCTAGCGCGTTAACGTTGATCTTGTTGATTTGTAGTAAATTTACATTCACGAGATAACCTAAATAGATACGGCGATACTAATGAGGCAACTTTCATGTTGCAGGAAGTTTCGGAAGTGATCCCATTACGACAGTTCGGCTGCAAAAATTATGAAGCAGTTGCCAATTAAAGATTAAACTGAAAGATTGGGTTGCTTGTTTCGAATCTCACAGTGACATGATAAGCGAACAAAGAGCCTGATGGCTCATATCTTGTAAGTTGCATTGACAGTTGAAGTATAGTATGCAACTACAAATTTTGAACTAACTTACACAATATATCAACAGCAGATAGTTCCTAGGTTGTTATATGTTCGAAACAATAAGTTCTCTTTATTCAGAGCGCAATAAGACAGGTTGCAAGATGTATGCATTTCGAGTAACCTCACTACTGCACCACTGACCTCACATTAGGCACGACCGAATTATCATATGTGAGTAATGATCAGGTTGCCCGATCGGACAATCTAAACTAAAAACCTCCTTGGAAACTGATAATCATGACAGAATCTTTCTGAGCTTCTCGTCCGCCAAAGTTGTTTTATGCACACTCTAGCCATAGGAAAAATCAACCGTGATTGCGGATGCCTTCTCAACTGGAGCTAAAAGTGGTCCAAGTCAGAATGCTCAACTTCTTGGGTCGAGCTCTAGACGACTTACTACTGCTGAACGCGGTTACTGCCACACCCAAGCCGAAGCAGTCAGTATTTTAAACGGTCGGAAATTCTCGAAAGAATCCTTCTGGTAATCAGTCCGCTTTTGCTGACAATCAGTCTTAGAGTTGACCTAAAGCCCCACTGGTTTCGGTCTGAAACAGCCGCTGCAAACTGTTCAACGGTGCTCTATTGCACATTACTGTGACATTCAGCATATCGGCCTAAAATCCAATCTGATGCTGTTTATTTGTCAGGATACGCCGAATCTGAGGAATTTGGTGGTTCTGAATAGAATCGGCCTGAAGCAAGTTCACGTATTCATTGAACCAAGCGCGTAATGTCGAGCCAAATGTAAGCTCGTAAGTAATTTTCATAGTAAGTATAATTAGACAGATTACCTACGGCACACAGGTTCTGTGATAATGTTTCAGTAAGCTTTTGCTGGTAGTCATCGAACGCACTGTTATTGCATAAGCAACTATTGAAGTTGTAAGGGTGTTGCCGTCACTGTAAGATCACCCAACCACCAAATTGTTGTGTCGTGTTCGTCTCAGATCCCAGTCAGGATAGCCAAAAGAGAGAATAAGAAGCGAGGTCCAATAATGAGTCAAATCAGTATAAAGTCCACCAAGACTGATGTCTACCTTATTAGACGGTAAACACAAAACACGCATGGGCTAATCTGTGAGTCTACGGAATGCACGTAAAAAATGATGATCTAGGTTGGTATGCGAGAGGTTTGATGACACAGATACGTTAACACTGAACCGAAACGGGAAAATTCACATCCCGGAGGAGGGGGCAGTTGCCCTGCTGCTTAAAGGGTGGACAAATCGAAGCAGGATAGATGTCACCTAAGAACAGGAGTGCACTGCAAACGTCTGTAATCCCTACCAAAGAGTGTAGATTGTCAGCATTTACGTCACGTTTTCTGGGAATCAAGGGGATCGCAGTAACCTTCGTGATGACTCAAGAGGCCAAGTTTAGTTACACTAGTCGACCATTCTCATTTTGTGCAGTAGTGTTGACATTTTTTTAAGGCAAATACTTGGCGCACCAAAATTCAGGAAATCCCGAAGGGACTGTTCCAGAAATGTGGTCTGACAGCCAGTGTACTTGTTCTATACACCGCTGAGATCGCTTTTTTGTCGCTTCGATCACCGAGGTATAAACTGTGCTGGATAATGTTCATGTCCGTGTTCGGCCGCATCGGTGACACTTTCCAAATACCATTCCGTCAAAATATAAATCTGCTATCAGCCGTTGCGTTTTCAGTACGGTGTGGGAACTGAGCTACATAGTTGCCCTCTGTGAAACACATTGGTAGCTGAAAGTGCTGTGGTAAACACGCCGCGAACATCTGAGTCAAAATCCTTGTCATCGCCGGTGCTGATGAGATAAACCACCAGTTTGGAAGATTTTCTTCGATCGTCCGGTTTCTTGATTTTTGTCCGCTCATCCGCAGCTCAACTATCTGGTAGCGTCACTTATAAATCACAGACCTCTACTATAATGAATAGAAGCCCC
>JTDE01004007.1:35690-51597 GCA_014338405.1 Paragonimus skrjabini miyazakii
CCCCCACTCTGAAAGTCAAATATCGCACGACTTACCAAAACGGTTATTAGAAAAGACGGGTCGCAGTCAGAAGGTAAAAATACTTGCCGACAAAACTATGTGCAGAAACTTTCATTTCGTAGGCTATAAACGACCCGACCAGTGTTCAATTGTTTTATGGTGAAGTTCTGTGTGAGGATCATTCTCAACCAATCAACTGTACTTTTGACGTAATTTCTACGGCTGCAGTGTTGAGCGAACAGCCAGGCAAAATCTGAAACGTTGAGGATCATCTGTTCATCAGCGCAAGATTATGGGTAAATTGGCTTCGTTCTTCCGATGAGTTCACGTAGTTTCACACACATGATAACATAGTCATGAATCATATATGAACACTATATCCTCCTGCGTAAGCGCGTACAGACTTGGAAGTCTTGCTGAAACACATCTGTCGGCAAATCAGGAACAATTAGAAACATGAAGTACACTGATCTGTTCTTTTACAAATGCAAGTACATATATCGGTGCAAATTATCTCATCTCATCCTGAACAACGAGACCCTAATTGTTACTTACTTAACATCACACATTTCCTATGGTTGAAAAAAGGACAGCAATCTCCACAGAATAATAATATTATTCCTTGCAATACGCGTTTAATTCGTTTTCAGCGTTACACAATTTTACTTGTAATCCAATGACGACTGAAAACTAATAACCTCATCATGAACCAAGTCCTCAATAAACGGCGAACAAACTTCTGTATATAGATCGTCAACGTTCGTACCAGTTCACTCTTCAAAAAAACTTTGAGATGCAACGCAATAGGGTCAGTGACTGTCATTAAGATACAATTAATACAGAATAACACCTTCAACGAATACAAAAATCAGGAGCAAGCCATTCTGGTGTTGGAGGCCATAACATGGAAAAACTGACTGGCCAATCCACCATTCGCTATCTGAGAAGCATGTCCAACAAATTGTTTCTCTGAGGTTTGTGTGTCAGATAACGGTGTTCAGTTCACATCCAGCGAGTTCTCAAACTTTTGTTCAACAAATGGTAGTGTGCACTTAAGAACTCCACAGTACCACTCACAATCAAATAGTCAAGCAAAGATTTATGGATAGCCTAAAACGACAAAACTTCAAATACCCTGTAGAGCGACATCGAGGATCTGTCTTTGCTTAATTGCAGAATAACCCCTAGTTGACATGTTCCCGGTAATGTTTCACCTAGCGAACGTTTGTTTGGTAGAAAAATACAGAGGAACTATAAGATTATGCTGCCTAGACGAAATTCTGACTATGAGCTTCGGGCAGCACAGAAAGTACAACCCCAATAATCTGGCGCACGATTCAACGTTGGAGACACTGTGTGTGCAAAGGGTTTCAGTAGCCAACATCCATCATGGACTGCTGGAACCATTACAGGTGGATGGGGCTGGTTGTTTATAAACTGAGTCGGAAGTGAACAACGGGCCAAACATACCAACCAGCCCCATGAAGGATACGAACAACACGAACGTGAAGAAGCAATTCCAAATGGTCTCTCATACTGGTTATTAGACGACATGCCAGAAAAAGCCGCGCATATACTACCGATACAACCACATACATTAGACACTGATGCCCACACTGCAGTCAGCCACCTGAAATATGCTTCAGACGATTACTCCAAATGGATCCTCAGGAGAAATTCTGTGATGCACGAAACATTAAGGGGGAAGATGTTGGAGGCCATAAAATTTACCACACGGTTAAGCAGCGTTATCGATCATACATGCGTCGACCTTAGCTGCGATTGGCTTAGAGCGACGTGTGTTGTTCCCGCTCTGGCTCAACATGTGGTCGAGTGCATGAGGCACTTGAAGTTGGCAGTCAGAAACACATGTATCTAAAGCGCATGCGGTCTTTGATCTTTGTGTTCTTTGGACGAGTTAGAAATGTATCAACTAGAACACGTTGATTTAAAATCAACAGCAGTTCAATGCAGTAATTTTCACATAGTGTGAGTAATTGACATTTCTGTCAACCAGTCTCAGCGTTACACTATGCTATTCAAATACAAAATGCAACAGCCGGTGCACCATTTCCGGACGAAGCGTAGCGTCCCACAGCTTATATAACGGGGTTTGACTAACAAAATAATAGCAGCGAAATGTGTGCACAAGATTCTGCGAATCAAAAATTCAGACATCAACAAAAAGGAAAGCCGAAGCGGGAGACTCGTGATGTATTTCCGCGGACGAAGAGTGTAAATTCATAACTATGAAAAAAAAGTCAACGTACAACCAGACAGACTTTTAGCCTAACCCAGCGCAACACAACATTCAAGCAAGCAGGAAATTATTTCACCAATACACTCGTTCAAGCGGCCACAGAAAATATGTCGACCCTTGAAGAAACAGGTTGAACGGGACCAGAACAGAATAGAAGGACGACACAGATGGACTCAACACTGACATACACACAATTCGCACCAAACGAAGAGGTTTGGATTGGGTGGAACGCTTAGGTGTAACGATGCCAAACAAAGGTCAGAGAGTGATTGATTAATGAAGTGAATTCCAAATGGATGAGCGGATTACTGGAATGAAAAGTCTGTCTAAATGAAAGCTCAAGTGATCACATGTTAACAAATCGAATCCAATACTTTCTTCGTTGTTATTGATTCTTTTTTGTTTGAGGATTTGTTCGATCCGGTTGAGTGGCTGACTGGTAAGAGGGCGGTTGTTCAGTGCTACCTTCACCAGACGCGGTCGGGTAATGCGGCGCTTCCGCATAGGATGGTGGGGGAGCCGACGGTTGAGCGTAAACAGTATGCGGATCTTCTGTGAAATAGTAACCACCACCGACATTATTGGTAGCGGAAGCGGCAGCTTCAGCGGCTTTAGCTAAAAAATGGGAACACAAGCATCATAGCGACAATGTACACGTACCAGTAAACATGCATAAAAAAGTGCATTTCATATATCGGAACTAAGTTAGAACACGAAGAAATGTGTAAAAACGGTTGTTGTGTCGGAGTTAGCTGTTATCTGACGATAGGACTAAGAAGAAAAGGCTCAGGAACGGAAAACAACTAAATATCTGGCCATGAGAATTGGATAAACTTAAACGCCGCACCCAAACATGTTTATTCCTGAAGTTGACTGGATGTAAGCAACTTCATTACAGACACCCAAGCTGCGTTTTCTAGTTTGATTTGTGTTGTCATACAACAGGCCTAGTGAAATGTAGATCAAATAAACTCGACTGCTCAAACAGACAGAGCAAAAGTAACTGGGATCAACTAAATTCAAACTCCCAACATGGTGGCGAGTTATGTTATTACTGAGTAATCCCAAGTTCTAGAAGAACGTATTCCATTACTTTACTGATAAGCAGTTTGGCAGACTTGATAATTTAGGAGATCCATTTGGGAAAAATCTGGACTTCGGCTGGATTTGAACCAGCAATAGAAACAACATGCCCAAACGCGGCAAATGCTCTACCAGCTGAGCTGCGAAGCAATTACTGTTCAATCAGACGAGAACGTGTTCGGTGAAAACGGACTGTAGGAGGAGAGTGAAGGAGAGCACAACTTTCACGACGCCAACTTATGTGAAGTAATCACGAACATCAGAGGCTGGCAAACGTTTTTAATCAGTACGGTAATACGTTCGCACTCTTGTGGGAACTTTCCTCCGGAAGTCACAAGGTCCAAGAAGAATCTAGCAATTTCCAAACGGACCAACCAACAGTGTTATCAGATAAAGCCGCGTGATTTCTGTAATGCATTAGTGTCTGGTTTACCTGGAACAGATATGGATAACATAAACCAAAAGTGGCAAAGAACCATGAAAATGTCACGAATCAGCAAATACACAGAAAACACGTACAATGACAGCGACATCTTATTACTTTTGGTAGCATTGCCAACCTTTAATATGAGTCATCACGTGACTCAACTTGTAACGGCCGACTAAGAGGATTAATCAGCAAAATGTTTCAGGCATTCATAACTCATGATCACGTGAGTACGACTGTTGACGTAGACGAGCGCGGTTGTCCACGAACTGCAGCGAACAACGCTGCCAGGAAAATGTCCCGCAATTACTTCATCACTTTTGTTTGCAACGTGTTCATCTGTAAAGAGTAGACACCTCGAAGTTGTTCGCTTCAACTGCTTATAACGCAAGTCCAATACTTTCTTTATTCTTCTACTTCTAAACTTACAACTTGCTCATAACGTTGTGTTATTCTCAGTCCATTTATCAATAAAATCGCCTCATTCTTTTTCACAAAGACTGAACACTATCCACAATTGATCGCAGCTTTCACATTCCCATAGACTTTCCAGTCGGCCCTATTGGATCGTCGCTTTGGTTATGTGCTCAGTCGCTTGACCCAAAACAGATAAAAAGAGAAGAGACGCGGCAACACCGTTTATTGGACGAGCTAAATAAGACTACGCCACAGAGGCTCTAAATTTATGGGACAAAAGGATTACCATAGATGGCCGACGGACACAGAGCGAATCAAATGAAACAGTCATATATGGCTGTCAGGGTGTCACAGCAAATCATGTTACAAGGGGCACCAGAAAGCAACGCGTGAAAACAGTTCAGATGGCGCATAGGTGTTCGACTGCACACCCGCAATCTGATTGGGTGAGTGAAATAATACCACCACCCACAACCATACCATGCGAGCTGGATCGGCGGATGTGGCGTAATGCGTTTTGCCTGTTTCGTTAGGAGATGTGTCACCTAACAGGCCCCCTTTCGAAAAGAGCTCATCAGCAGTGCATGCCATTTCCACGGTCGGGACCAGAATTCCCGCCACGCTTTCATGAGGCTACCGTTTTGACCACTACGTCATTGACTTTACAATGGACACGACCGAATAACCATATGTGAACGCTCAATCACTTTTGTTTGTGAGTAGCGATCAGGTTGCTCGATCGCCTCGAGAGGAGAAACAGTAACTGTCCTGTTAACTCCAATGGATGACCCCTCGACTAGGACACAGAAATCACTAACTTGCTAGGCGATACTTTGATTACTGCTGAGTAGTCGAACAGCGTTTGAGGATCAGTGTCAAACGCCGGTGTGTCACCATCGGCAAAGGTGACATCATCAATTGATCATCCAGAAAATCCCAGCTGCCAGCGGGCACAATAAACTATGTGAAAGATAATCCATTGGCAAATGGAACGTGTAGTCCATTAGGTGTGGGTTGAATTCTATTGTCCGATACGTTGCTCACACGATCGGGGTAACTGACAGGGAGCTTATACACATCGTTCGAGCAAGATGATAATCACTTGACAACCAGATGCCTTTTTGACATTTGCTGACAAAGTGTCTTCGCTGGTTCTATAAACATGTCATCAACAAAAAGGCAAGCCGGTGAGATGACACTGTCGGGGAAAGCAAGACAGCCAACAGTCCCAAGCGATTTGTTTCTACCAGTATTAATCTAACCCTGTAACAAAACCGCACGTTAAAATGTATCTCGTGCAGACCAGCCATATACCGTAAATGGTTGAAACTGTCTCATAGAGAAATTAAGTCAATTTATGCTCAACACTTATGTACTAACTACGTAGGGCTCCATATGAGACGTTGTCTACATGATAGATTGTGTCGAGGATACCTTCAGTAATAAGAAACCAGATATATTCACATGTAAACTCGCTTGTCGGGATAAAAATACATATTCTAACTACTCCGAAAGTATCATCCGAAATATTCTAGAGTGAAACTGTGAGTGACGAAGGCAAGGTGGACAAACATCCGTTCAAAATAGATTTGAATCTAGTCCCCTCGAATGTCTTGACCTCGAAAACTCAAGCGCATTTCAAAGTGTCAAGTTTCCTGAACGAATGTGAACAGAGAAACACCAGGTAAGCTGTAAAATGAACCACTCACTGGGTGTGGTCTTATCGACCACACAAAATGCAGAATAACCTGATTTCCAAGTTGACATCAAATCACATTAGGTTGGAATACCAAAGGTCATGCATGTGCTCGCAATCATCACCAGCATAACAGCAACGTCACTGTTAGTGGTTGTCTGTGCACAAAATAGCGAACTATCAAGATCAATACTGACTTTTCAGTTAACACACGCGACTGCACTGCATCGCTGTTCAAGGACTACTGTCATCACACACCCAGAATGCTCTGCAGAAAGTAAGTACCAAAACCAGACAACCCAAGAACATCACCGACGAGCCGTGACCAGGTTTCGCAGTCGTATAACAGCATCACGCATACAGCCCCGTACACTTCGTCCTTCAAAGAGAAATGGACGTCATGCCGGCACCACAGGTGCAACAAATTGGCGCATGCTAACCGGATTCTGACAGTACGTAGGGAAAACTATCCACCAAAGCTGTTACTAACTGAGATAGAATTCTCGAAGTTAACTCAAAGTGCACACAATTAGCCCAGGCACCGGTCAGTCCATTGCACTCGGACGACGTAAAGTACACATCATTGAGGTTTCAACCTCAATAACCAGGCATCAGACTATCTGTGCATTAGCACGAAGAAAGACAATAGCACCGGCATAATCCAAGCTTACGGTTCTGCTTCCAAACGTCCAATTAATCGTTAATTGTAAAGTTGAAAAAGGAGAGAGAATAAACCTACCTCATTCCGTTCGATCCGAAAAGGGTGACGATTGTCTGCCATAGGCCTTCAATCCATCTGACTAAATAATGCTCTAACAAAAAAAACACTTAACAAGTACCCCCAGACCTCCAAAATCTCGCAGCACATCGGTCAACAAAACCAAAGGCTGTTTGACATCCATAAGCACAACTATTGTGGGCGTAGTGGTGGTGTTCAAGAAGATGACGGAGGGCGAAGACTTGACCAATGCATCCAAATCATGAAAGAAATTAAACACCCTTCAACCGAGATTATCATTTACGTTATTCAGATGACCCATGCGGCGTAACGGACAAGAGCTTAGGCGCAACTGCACTCAGACTGGCTCCTTGGTGGCTGGTGAAAACGCTGATATAGCTATTGACATTCCGCAGAAAGACGGAATTTCTCCTATACTCCTAAGGTTGGAACACAGGATAAATAATCCCTAACCGCTGTTAAAAAAGGCTGGAGGAAGGTAGTCTGAGGCGGGTGCTTGGTGGTGTTTAAGAAGTTGGATCTCCGCTTCCCCGAGCGACCTGCAAACAGCACAACTAGGCCTGTAAATCAGAGTAGCTGGTGCAGACGGCTGGTGCCAAATGGTTAGGTGTTAGTGAAATTATTTGGAAAGCAGACGGGTTACAAGGCCAAATGCCACATGATGGGTTGGACGACGAGTCGAAATAGGGTAAGTCAATAAATAAAATAGAATGTGAAGTAACCATAAGGCTTACTTCGTTGAAATAGCATTCAGAGGGAACAATTGTAAACGAAACAAAGCAGTAAATGTCTGATCCTACTTGTCACGCGAACGCAAACCAATATTAGGCAACTAGCTGGATGAGATCAGATGTAAAACGTCATGTAAGTCGTTATCAGTCAAAGGAATTCGCGACTCATCCTCTATATACTATACTTTTGAGAACAGCTGTTCACAGGTATAAGACTGTCAAATACTGTGTAGTTTTTCGTGTGGACGATAGAAATATCAGATTTAAGGAAGAACTTTCTATAAAAATATAGGAATGTCAAGTCATCTGCACAGAAAATCCGACTCAACAGATCTCTCCACACTACAGTTCAATAATGTTCACTTGAACGTCATCCGGTAAGGTGTCTACTTCAATATCAAACGGAAAACTTAGCAGTGTGACCTTGTTAGCATGCAAATAAATATCAGTGGAAGGGAGGGAAATTCAGTTCTCCAACTACTGTTACACGGATATTTTGGTGTTTATTAGTTTTGTCTACTAAATTTTAGGAAAATGGACATGGTTTAATTTTGGAAAATGACATTCCCACAGTCTACGTTTTGCTTCAAGCGTGACAGTTGACTTTTATATCTTGTATAACAGCTGATTTTATCTCTAAACACATAGGTCTGAGTTGTTTAAACGCTATGTTAAACCCACGGTAAATGCCTGACTTGAAAACAGTTTAGGACCGCAAGATTAAAAAGGCACACATTTTTATTTTGAAGGTGCGTGAAAACTTTTTTCAACGTCGTGCCTCAAATTACGCAGCAAAATTAAAACAGATCTTCGTATGGATTCTCTGACTCCAACGACAGTTTGTGTAGATCACTTTCCAGAACAAAATTAATCTACTTGCCAACAACATTGCGTACTTCAAATTGGAAGATACAACAGGTAATGCTTTTGTGTGAGGTATCCAGTGCCTGTCAATGATGTTATACATAATTCCGACATTATTCGTGTAACTTTAAAGAATAGCGGGCACACTTGTTCTCCAATCATGTTAAGCGCCTACCAGTTGTTTAACTTGCTGGCTTTCACATGTATAGATTTGCTCGTATTAGTTAAAAACTAATCCAGGGATGTTTGCGCCTGTCTGGTAGTCTTACATAGGTATCGGCTAAAAACTTCTGGACAACACTGAAACATAAGCTTACTCTAAGTAGATAAAGTGTAAATTGAGCGGACGTTGATAAGAACCAGGAAGTTCGGTGGTAGTCCCTCATCGGACTTTTAGAAATTTTCGTTGGCGTTTCCACTAGTCCTGATACACTAACATTGAAACTAGTTTGCTTCAAAGAACAGAATACTAAACAGCTTTTACGATACACATCCGCATTATTTTTATGTCTGTGAGGTTTTTTATAAGCTATCACATTTGATAGCACACAAATGACAAACGTGTTCAAGACTTTGTACTGGGAAAGTCAAGCATTTAGTTCATCAGGCAGTATTGATTTACACGCACAACAAATTCGGCAGTGGCTCATCAATTAGTAAGATTAAGTCTGATAATGAACGTAGTTTTCAGAATGAATCCCGGCTGGTGCAGGCAAAATTCTGCTACAATTGTAAGCGAGTACATGAACCTCATTTTGAAGCTATTGCCAGGGTCCAGACAACGGGCCGTAGGTTACCGAACCCTGTTTTGGACAATGTCGGAACGGCAACTCAGTGTTCAGAGAAATCAATCCGTATTTAAGCTGTTTATCAAGAAGCTTCAGTTAAGCTTTAATTCAATGACGTGCCCTCATCCTGAGATAAGCAACGAAGCTAGTCATCCGGATCTCATGAGAACGTAACGAAGAACGATAAATGAATGAGAGCACCGTTCAGTGCTGTATCCAGGTCGGTTGCTTGAACTGTGACATACGGTCGTACCATACAGGACTCTCTGTCAGTCACACGCCATGCGTTGCGAAGCCTGTTTTCACTTAGCCCAAGCAACCGTGTCAAGGATAACACACTGGTAAATGAGCCAACTGACCTACAGACAACGTTCATTTCAAATCCTAGTGTTCATGAGTAGAAAAATCCCACAGGAGTTTCGTAAAGGTAGCACAATCATCATAGACAACAATACATCAAACTGATGATTAACTGCCACACATTCACAAAAAAACTCTGTGAAGGAAGAGATAAGAAAAAAAGGGAAAGGGGACCTAACTACTAAAAATTGCTGCATCTATATTCAAACATACATCAAGGTGCCTGCGACTTGCAAATAAACAACCGAGTTACAAATGGAAGTAGGGCGTTCTCAGCAAGAGAGCTTCTTTACAGTTCTCACTGCCCCGCGTCATTAAGTGCATTCACTTCACAAACAACTAGGACAAACAAGGACAACATTCATGCCACTGAGCTCAGTTAGCCGCCACCTCACCTAACATCTCAAGCCACCGACTCTGTGAGTCGCGAAGACTCCAGCCCGGGAGACGAACCCGATCTACAATGACCAACCCCTTTGTGAAAGGTTTAACTTGTCTACCTCGCACTTTGCGTCAATCGGCCACAGCGTCGGTAAAAAGCGCTGTGTGGTAGACGACTAGCTGGCATCCTTAGTACATGACCTAACCATCTAAGTGTGTGCATCAAAAGACGAAATAAAGTGCAAATTTTACGCTAACAGTTTCGAGATTCTACGTCAAAAGTTTACAATACAAGGTGTTTTCTGCAGTGTGACAGACCTGGTCATATATAAACTGTCAGGTTGTCAAGTTCAATATGGAAGTAGATGATCTGTAATCTACTCCGTTAATGCACGATTAAGTCTACGTTCTTGCGACTAAGCATCA
Source organism: Paragonimus skrjabini miyazakii (assembly GCA_014338405.1). Lineage (NCBI taxonomy): Eukaryota > Metazoa > Platyhelminthes > Trematoda > Plagiorchiida > Troglotrematidae > Paragonimus > Paragonimus skrjabini miyazakii. Next base: position 45,863 of record JTDE01004007.1, read on the forward strand.
TTTCCATCACATATACCTGGTCTGAATAACGTTCATAGCAATCGGTCTATCAGCTTCCTTCACCGTAGTTGGGAGGGCATGCCAATGGCCTTCGAATACAGATTACTTTAAACACTAGCTTGAAGTGTCTGGCACTCCTCTATATGCGGTCCCAAAATCATATTCAATTGAGTATAAACACTACATGGATAGCGACATGACTGCTAGATCCTTTCAGTAACCAAACACTTTAATTAGATCATGATGAATTCTTGCTATCGCACCGGTGCTATTAATCTACTCATACAATTAAAAAAAAAAACAGAAACAGGTTGGGATGCTGAGTTACACAGAGGGTTTGCTGATCGCATTCACTACGTGCAACACGCCATCCTGAGTGGCTCAAGCACAGTGACAGTTACAAGATTGCTTTCAGGTTTAAAATTATCCATCCAAAGCCGATCAATAATGGACACTGGCTATACGTAAACTTGCATACATGTTAGTCACTCCTTACTCCTCAACCGATCGCTTTATTACAAGTTTGTGGCAGCAACACAGCCGAAGCAGGAGGTCAGCTAAACTAACTCCCAGAGTTTCATCAAGAACTCTAACCTTCTGTGCCATCGGCTTTGCTGGCAGCTTCACCGACAGACGGTCGCATGGGACCACAAGCATGGATAAGCCTGAACAGGTTGCCGATGTTCTCTGAGACAAAAGCGGTCTCTATTTCCCTAAATTTCTTTATTAGCCAAGCTTCATGATCGGCGATTAGAATACGTTTTAGCTTCCTACGGGTATCTCTCCAAGACTCGTTATAAGAACTGCCAAAAGGAATGTTCCGTTTAGCTTCTAACAACTTCAGGGGATTTCTTCGAGATCCAATGTTTGTTCATGAATGCCCTGTGAAACCTTGGTCCAGCAGCTATTAGGGTCTTCGAAGTGAGAACTACTAAACCTGCTTTCTAAACCGATTTGACACTTATGCTTTACCAACGGTGTAGCCGGTTTCTCAACAGCTACCAATCAACCATTGATTTCCGATTAGGCAACTGAGCGAAAAAAACAACTTAACGAACTGTACAGCTCAATCGAAAATGGACCTGCATTGACGCAGCTATTTATGTGAACGCAGATAAAACGTTCACACATATAAGTGAAATGATCGAGAAAGGAAGCTGAACGGGACAGAACGGATCACTCATCTTGGGCTTCACAAAACGTGAAACAACAACGAATAATAAAACTGATATGAAATGAGCAAAAAACAAACTTTCCGATTTGCACCACATGTAAATGAAGTCAACATCGATCAATAAAGTGTGCCGACCAGACGTGAAAAACAAATGTACGCTCAATGAAGCGATTTTGAAAGCAAATGTGGATAAATTGTAGGCCACATTTGAAAGATGTGAATATCTCGAGGAAAATGTGCTTGTAAAGGTTACAACATAATTCACACATCATATACGGAATAAAAACAAGCGGATTGCATACAATCAGACTGTTCGGATACAGCCTTAATGTTGTGTTTGAATAGACGTAGCTATTTTTTTGTGGTTAGATCCTCTTCCCCTTCCCTACTTTCTTTTTTCTCTCTTCCCATATGAGGCTTTTTTCTTCGTGGTTGTGTGGCAGTTAAGCAACAGTGTGAACTAGATGTATTGCTGTCTACTATGATGATGATAATGATGGTCATTGAATCGCGACGCTATTACTGCGCTGTCAAGCCAAGATTATTCAATCTGGATTAACAAGAACAGATGACGAAACAAAAGAGATTTGCTAAAGTAAGCTGAGGTTAAGCAGACATAGTCGTTGTCAAAACTCGTGCAAAATCCCTGATATATCTTCACTAGTTCGCTGAATTCCACTTACTACATTAGGAAGATAGTTGCCGTTAGAAATGAATTCAATACCACTTCACTAAATTATCCTCCATAATGTCAAATGAGAATGGACTTGGCCATTCCGATTACAGCTTACTTCTCTAACAACTGATGGTAATCATTTCTACGTTTCAAGAACGTGGACTAAAGGCTGAATTGTTTTAAAAACTTACAAACAATTCTACACAAGGAGGCCCACAAAAATTTAAAATCACTACGGATTCGGCCTATACGGCAGTCCATGTTGCCTAGTCTCCTCTGCCCTCTGATCAGAGGAAACGCGGAAGCATTCGTATCTGCCGTCTGCACAAATAATGCCGGAATTTAGTGAGTACCGAGAAAGGGCACGCACGCTGGTCGCAGCAAAGTGTACCAATTGCCAAGTTTGGTGTATACCAAACGAATAACCCGATGTTTGAGGGAATATTCTTGAAGAACGCCACCAGGAGTACCTGAACCACACAATATCACGATTGGTTCCAAACTTCAAAATATTCTCAAAAGGCACACATCCTTTACTTCTCTGGAGATCTGTTTTCTTCATCATGTTAAGCTATGATCAGGACAACCAAAGATGGTGAGATATGAATTTTCTCACAAGGAAAAAGCACCGATTATAAGAAAAAGGCAAACCCTAGATCAGTTGTTCTTCTTCTGCAAAATAAAATATAGTGAACTCATCTAATGGGCCTCAACTGTTGGGAAGCGCAAAACACTACAACTACAAGAACCGATCTTATATCTGAACTCAGATTCAAGACAGTCACTAAGCTGTTTAATCTGTAGAAGAATTCACTCTGATATGCGCCATAAAGATAGGGTCATAATCACAGACAGCAATACATCAGCGGTTCTTATTGACGCTTAACTGCATCACAACCATGTTAAAAGCAAACCCTGTACGTAAATAAAGAATGAAAAAGAAGGATCATGACTGTTAAAAATAACTACGTTTACATTCAACATCAAGGTACCCACACCCTGCAAATGAAAGCAAAACGTCATCAGCAGCTTTCACTGCTCTACATGACTAAGTGCATCCACTCCAAAGACAACATTTAAGCTACTAAACCCGATTAGCCGTCACCTCATTTAATGTCTCCAGCCACCGACTCTGGGAGTCTCGAGATCCTCAGTCCGGAATACGAACCCGAACCACTATGACCAACCCCTCGATGAACGACTTCATTTATCTGCGTCAGCTCATCATCTGTCCACCTCAAACCGTATGCCAGTAGGCCGCGGCGTCGGCAAAGAGTGCTCAGTGAGGCAAACGACTAGCTGGCATCCTTAGTACATGACTCAACCATCCAAACCTGTGTAAATATTAAGAGTGAAAAAAATAACTCGTTTGACTATCAATGCCAAACACCCGTTTCCTAACCTTTTCGTTGCTTACACACTGGTGTCACTCGATACGAGCGATCGAAAGCAAACATTGGTTGTCAGATACCTGAAGACTGTTGACGTCTTTTACCCTGAGTGGCCAAGTTTCGCTGTCGTAAAGTAACATAGACCTCACGGTCGATTTAATATAGGCTACCCTTAAGACACAGAGATATACCTCTCTGTCGCCATTAGTGCTCCCAGATTAGTAAACGCCGCCCTAGACATAGAGATACGCGGTTCTATTTCATTCCCTGCACATCCATCGCTGATAATGCAGATTCCAAGGTATACAAACTGGTCAACAACATCCATAACTTCATTATCTAACAATAAGTCCACGTACTCACAGCGATCTTGCAAAATCACTTTGAGGCTGCAAAGGGCATTCCGAAATATTTAGCAGAACGTGAAACAGCCTCTAGCTTTCTTTCTGTCGCCTAAAAAGTGTCAAACACCAATGCCTTGTCGTCAGTATAATCAAGATCAGTCAGTAGGAGGTCCACGCGGGCATCTCGTGCGTGTTGGAGACACTCCTCTTTTACTTCGTCTGTGACAAAATTGAACAAAAATGGTGAAAGAGAACAGCCCTGACGTACGCCACTTCTGGTGCTGAAACTGTCAGACAGTTCACCATAAACCCTAACCTGTGCAGAAGTATGGGAATAAAGCGCCGACAGTATGTTCACATACTTAGTCAGTGAACCCTTGTGTTTAAACGACTAGAAGTGTAGATCGGTCCACCGAATCGAACACACCATTATAGTCGAGGAATACTGCAATTGTTGGCCGGCGATACAGATGACACCGCTCCAGAATTTGGCGTGGAGTAAAAATATGATACATACATCCCCGTCCAGAGCAAAACCCTGCCTGTCCTTCCCTAATGATTGTCTCTCGAGCTACAATGAGTCGACGAAGTATAACGGACGCCAGAACCGTAGAAATTACTGGAGTCAAATTAACTCCCCAATGGTTTTCTCAAGAACCCCGAACTCCCTTCTTGAATATGGGAACAATTATCGAGTGACCACAGCACGGAAGGATGGTCTACGTCGTCCACACAAGTTGAAGCAACTTAGACTTATACAACTAACGTTGTTTGCTTTAGAAAACAGAGGAGCTGTCAAAATGAAATCAGATTACCACACATGTTTAGGATAGACAAGATTGCCAAAAATCCAGGCTTCGGCTGGATTCGAACCAGTGACGAAAATAGCATGCCCAAGTGCAGCAAGCGCTGTACCAGTTGAGCTACGAAACCACGCCGGGAACGCAGAAATCTCACATTTAGACTCAGTACCCACCTACTGTGTCATAAGGAATCCAATAAATAATCCAGAGAATTGACTGCCCACACAGGATTTCACAATCAATTCACTGACAAGTGGCTTGGCAGATTAGATAAGTTCGTTCAAATTGGTAGTCCAGCCTCAAGTTAAACCGATCTGCCTGGCGCCCTATGCGTCAAAAAAGCTGCGTGAATGATACCGTTTCCCTTAAAAGCCGTCTTTCTGACATGCAGTTTCTTGATGCCAGTAGTTCGGGCGAGTTGGAAGAACTTCTGGAAACTTCGGAAAAGAGATGAGTCCATCAAATTTTTCGGTAACTCGGCTTTTTCAGAAGTTGCGTTCGCATGCGTCTACGAGCAGCAGTGTGCTCGCAAAGAACAGAGTTGACCGAAGGATATAAAAGAAAGTCCAGTGGATGCAATTTCTCCAGCACAAAGTGCATGCATCGTCTAGCCACGACATTACGGTGATCAGTTCAGTCTATCTCGCTAGCTATCCGCCCAAGTTAATTTGCAGAAAGGCGAGCAGTGAGTTATGGATAATTGTTGTCACAAATCCACACTCAGATCCGCTGTCAAACCAAAAATAGTTGATTTCATTAAAGGGGTTAAACGATTGGACGAGAATAAGTAAACGACACGATTTTATTCAGATACCGGCGGCCAAAAATGACTTTTCCAAGAAAATAAAGATGCTTTCAACTAAGTAAATCGACGTACACCGCCTTTTAATCAGAGGTGTGTCCGATGGATATGTGAACATACTACGGGCACTTTTTTCACAATTCACCTCAGGTTGAGATCCGAGATGAACTGTCTAACAGTTTCAGCACTAATAGTGGCGTACGTCAAACCTCCACATTTATCTTGCTCTGACCACAGTTATGATAATCTCTGGGCTAGGATGAGCTCAACTGTTAAGCTCAACAATTCCAAGTCTGATCTGTCGGATCCGGCATTCCAGGATGAGATTGTGGAAACAACCGTTAGTTCTCACGTATCAAACATCATCATCATCGACAGCAATACATCAGTGGTTCACACTGATGCTTAACTGCCACACAACCATGAAGAAAAAGAAGAAACAAACCCTGTTTAGGAACAGAGAAGAAAAAAGAGGGAGGGAAGGGAACCTAACCACTAAAAAAGAGCTACGTCTACATTCAAACATACAACATCAAGGCACCTAC
>JTDE01004008.1:1626-22436 GCA_014338405.1 Paragonimus skrjabini miyazakii
CCGAGACAAGTGTCTCCGGAATGCCGTGTTGGCTGAAAATGCGCCGTGGGTTGTCGATGGTGGCTGGGGTTGTAGCATGCATCAGCTGGACGATCGCAGGCCACTTGGAATAGGCATCCACTAAAATGAGATATACCATACTGTTGATGGGTCCCGCAAAATCCACATGGAGGCGTGACCACGGATGTTCGGGTTGCCTCCATGGCTGAGGTTCGACGCGCGGCGGGTTCTTCGCAGCTTCGCGGCAGCGGCTGCATTGCTTAACCAGATCTTCAATCTGGTTGTCGAGGCCAGGCCAGTAGACGTAGCTCCTGGCGACCGCCTTTATACGTCCGGCACCAGGGTGTCCTGAATGAAACAGTCTGAGGACAGATTGACGTAGCGAAGAAGGAATGACGACGCGATCGGCGAGCATCGGACAGGAGTCGACAACTGAGAGGGAATCGCGTCGTAGCTAGCACTGGCGAAGTTTACCGGTTGGTGCAGTTGATGATCAGCGAGTCCGAACGTATTTGATTGCCTGTTGCAGCACGCGATCAGTTTGCGAAACGAGTTTGATATCAGACGCCGTAGTTGGTGTTGCACGGATTGCGTCGAGAAGCTTTTGACGTACGTCGTTCTGAGCGAATACAATGACGATCACCGTGCCTTCTTCAACGGGGTGCTAGTTGCTGATGAATCAAGAAAGGACGTCCGCCTGGCCGAAATCCTCAGTTCGACGATAGCAAATACCGGAGTCGTAACTGACAAGAATGGTGGCCTAGCGCTGCAGTCGGATGGCAGAGTACACAGGTATACCCTTCTTTGAACCGAAGATGGAGAGAAGTGGCTTGTGGTCCATCAGAAGGGTAAAATGGCGACCGTAGATCATCTTGTGTAATTTCTTCACAGGAAAGATGAGCGCCAAGGCTTTCTTTTCGACTTGACCATAGCTCTTCTCTGCACCAGTGAGAGTGCGTGCAGCATGCACGGTGGCTTTCTCAGACCCATCGGGGAAGACATGAGAGATCACAGCGCTAACACCAAGGTTTGAGGCATCTGCCGCTACGATGATAGGGAGGCTGGGATCGGAATGAGTCAGCAGAAGTTCTGATCCCAGCATGGACTTAATTTTTTTCGAAGGCTCGTGCGCACTCCGGAGACCAGTACCATTGTGTGTCCTTTTTGAGAAGTTGATTCAGGGGCGCTCGGACGTCATGCAACGGAGGCAAGAAAGGGCCGTGATGACTGATGAGACCCAGGAACGAGCGAAGCGATGAAACATCCTTCTGAGGTGGCATGTGCTGGATGGCACGAACGTTCACAGTGTCCGGCCGGCGGCCGGTAGCGTTGAAACCGAAACCGACGCACTTGATGGAAGACGTTAAAAACTGGCACTTGTCTGCTCGAAGCCGAGACCCGTAGTCGCGGACGCGTTGAAGAACGGCCGCGATTCGTTCTCGAAGTTCATCACGCGTTCGCCCACAGATAATAATGTAGTCCAGGTAGGCAGCCGTGCCCGTGAGACCGAATAGCATGGCATCCGTGAACTGCTGGAAGATGGCTGGGGCGGTCTTGACACCGAATGGCAGTCTGGTGTACTGATACAGACCGCGATTTATGTTGATCGTCAGCAGACCACGGGATTGTGGAGCCACTTCGACCTGCAGGTATGCATCGGCCATATTGAGCTCGGTAAATCACGTTCCACCGTTAAGGATCGTGAACAGGTCTTCAGGGACGGGCAGCGGATGGCAGTTAGCCTCCAAAGTAGCGTTCAGCCTGGTGGAGAAATCAACGCAGATACGAACTGCTTCATTGACCTTCTTCACGACAACGATGGGGGCTGACCAAGATGAGTAGGTAACAAGTGCCAGCACTCCTAGATCCTCAAGGCGTTTGAGTTCCTGGTCGACGAGAGGCAAAGTAGCGTAAGGTACAGGACGTCTTGGGCGGAAAACAGGTTGGGCGGCAGGTTTGAGGTGCAAAACTGCTTGGGCACGAGCGCAGCAGCCAAGACTTTCGTCGAACACTGACTTGAAGCATCGAATGAGTTCATCTGCAATGCGTGGTGGATTCGCTGTGGAGAACTGCAGTCGATTGCAAATGTCCATGATTGATAGATATGCCAGGTCAAGTTGTCCAAGCCAGTCGAGACCGAGTAGGCTGAGATTCGAAGCAGACAGATAACAGACTGCATCGATGGCTTTGTTTTTGGAGCTGACACGACAATGCAATTACCCAGTTAATTGCACTGTGCCGCCACAGGTGCTGGTGACAGAATGGGATGTCAGCTGAACTGACGGGCAGCCGATTAAGGTCCACAGTCAAATGGAGATGATCGTGATATCAGACGCAATGTCAAGCTGGAGACGAGCTGAGTGTCCGTTTATCAGTACGGACACGAACTTTCTGCGTGGTGCGACATCCACTTTGAAGGAAGCAAGCAAACTGCTGGACCTAGCGATCGGCCTAAATTTAGGCGGGCGTGGCTGCTTGTTGGTTGCGCGTTGACTGCCCGACGTGCGTGATTGACAATAGCCGTCCTTGTGGCCCACCTTTTTGCAACGCTGACAGCGGTTTTGCTTCAAAGGGTAGTAACGCGTGTAGCGCTATGCGTGGCAATGCCAACAAGGTGAGGGCGGCGTAATCTTGGAGGCAGAGTTCACTGGGCATCTCGTTGAGGAGGGTTGTTGCTGTTGCCTTGGACACGCAACTGTGTTGACATGAGCTGTGGACTGAGCAGGATTCTGCGCCAAGGCAGTCATGTTTTAGATTGAGCGGTCGACGGCCTACAGTAGCGAGGTCCTGAAGAGTAACTGACTCGTCTTGTTGGATCCGAATGAGCAGTCGTGCACGAAGGTCAGCATCATTGGGAGACTTGAGGCCGCAGACAAAGATGAGGCACTTGAACTGGTTCTCCTTGGGGGAGGATAGCTTGAACCGTTCGCATTCACGATTCACGATGCCGGCGTAGGTGACAAGGTCATCTGGGTCTCGCTTAGTCAGATTGAGTCAGTGGTACCGCAAGTTGAATAGAGAAGACTGGTCACCAAATATCTGCGACAGGATATTGACCGTCTCGTTGAAACTGATGGCATGTGGGCTCTTGGGCAAGATGAAATTGGTGTACCGCTCGTGTTCCGCAGGGCCAAGTTTGCGGAGAAGTCGGACCTTCCAGGATTCATCCTGATTGGCAAATTCGATACGAAACAGTTCGTCGTACCGATGGAACCAATAGTCGAATGTCACGTTTACATGCGGGTCGTAAACAAACTCGGAGGTACCGGGTGCCAGATTGCCAACAGATTGCGAACTGCCAGATTGTACGTGTTGGCTCAGAGTCGTATTGGACAATCGTTGTGCAAGCATCTCCATGAGTTTCATCTGTTGCTGCAACAGCAGCTTATCGTCATTAGCGTCCAACAACATTGATTAGAAATGGTGACCGTCGCCAACTGTTGCGACCCCACCTGATAGATATAGACAAGAACAACACAAAGACTGCGAACAGTATCCCAATCATGAACGAACACAACGATATTTCAAAACGTTACGAAAATCAGAGCGCAAATATCGGGAAACAACTCTCGCTGCATACAGCCCCTTAACACGTAAGGGAAAAGACTGCCTTCAAACGAGATTTATTTGCTGCTTAACCCGAAGGCAAAATTGTGATTTACAGCAACTGTGTTTATAGGTTTGCGGCGGGCTTAGGCCTAGGTCGCTGATTGGACCAATCAGAAGCGAGCGATTCCAGCGATTTCAGTGAATTGTTCACGGGTTCGAGGCTGGAGGCCCAAGTCACTCGGATTCAGTCAGTTTGTCTGTTTCGATGTCAGCGGTGTTCTGTTGACTTAAAAGGCGGTCATTGAAAACAGGGTGTAGCACCGCTCTTGGAGGTTACAGGGAATACCGAGAATTAAGTGAAATATTAATCTAGCAAAGCATAGTAAAATACTAATCTAACAACTTCTTAAGTAAGTTGGAATCTAATAACGCTTTGAAGCGGTCCCTAGAAGAACAACTAACAACCTCCAATGGGTGGTCGTTCCAGTGGTTGATAACCCTATAATGGAAGAACTGTCGCCTAAGGAGGGTCCGGAGTCAAAGCTTATAGAGCTTCTTGTCGTGACCTCTTCGACTGTTATCAACTGTTGTGGTAAAGAACTAATGCACGAGTCCTGTGCTGAAGACAAAGTGCGTGAGGATTAAGTCGCCGCGGAGTCTTCAGAATTCAAGTGGATGAAGATCAAGAATTTCAAGACGAGACTCATAAGAAAAATGCCGCAAGCCAGTGACAATTTTGGTGGCTACTAGCCGGACACGCTCGGTGGCGAGTGTGTCCTTCTTCAAGCCGGTGTATACGACTTGATATGCGTACTCAAGCAATGGTTTTATATAGACTCTGTAGAGCGACTGGAAAGCATGCTTGTCTATTCGGGGGCAAGGTTTTTTTTATCATCCCAAGAGTACCAAATCCCTTTATGGCGGTCATTTGGTGGTGATAAGAAAAGGATAAACTAGTCAGACGTTCCGGAATTCTGGCGGGCTTTCTAGCTCCTAGAAAATGAAGAAAACCATTTTCCCTCCAAATAATGCGAAATTTTTGGAGAAAAAGTGCCTTTTCCCAACACCAGTCTAGAGTGAAACTAACCCAGTTTATGAATAGTGTGAACTGCTGAGCTCAGTGTACAGACTAGTGAGTATGGCAGTGTAAATGAGGAAGTTGCGTACATCCGAGGTCGCCGAGTCATTTCGTGTATGACTTTTGACGATGACCGAAGCTATCAGCGAGGCAGATGACACAATAGTTTATAATAAGTCCAGAAGGTTGGAACGCTGGGCGGAACACTTTGAGGGTCAGTTTAGCTGGCCTCCTGCATCTACCGTGCTACCTCCACAAACTTCTGATGTAATGCCCTGGTCGGTAGATTTAGAACCACCCACTGAGACTGAGGTTCGCAATTGCATCTCGGCCCAATCGTAATAGAGCTGCTGGTCCAGATGATCTCGTGCTGGCACTTTTTAAGGAAGGTGGGGAGGTATTAGTTGAGGCATTGACTTAGCTGTTTCAACTTGTGTGGACGACGGAGACCACCTCTTCGTGCTGGAGTCACGCGATAATAGTTCCTATATTCAAGAAAAATATCAGGAACTCTTGCGCAAACCATAGAGAAATTAGTTTGACCCCGGTCATTTCTAGAATTCTGGCCTCCATTATACTTCGTCGACTCACTGCAGTTCGGGAGTTAAACATTAGAGAAGAACAGGCAGGTTTTCGTTCTAGTCGGGGATGTACAGATAACCTTTTCACTCTTCGTCAAATTCTGGAGCAGCGTCATGTGTACCGCCGGCCGATAATTGCCGAATTTATCGATTATAAAGGTGCGCTTGATTCGGTGGATCGATCTACACTTTTAGACTCGCTTAGATGCAGATGTGTACCGACCAAGTTTGCGAACATACTGTCGGCGTTTTACTTCCATACATTGGCTCAGGTTAGAGTTTGCAATGAGCTGCCTGACAGTTTCAGCACCAGAAGCATTTGACGCGGCAGGTTACGATACTTTGCTGACCAGAGTCTTGCAGCATCTCAGGTTAACTGTTAACCTGACCGTAAGACAACTTCCCACACAGGAAGTTCGGTGTAAGTGTCTGCGGGTACTACTGTTCTACAGATCCAGTCGTCAGGGGAGTGCCACAAGGCCTCATTATTGGGCCATTGTTGTTCCTGATATTCATTAGTGATATCATCGCCACTTTCCAGCGTGAGTACCGAATTCATGCAGAAGATATGAAGATCAGGATACCGGCTCGGATCTCCGGGGTTGGGAGCATTCTACAAACTGGTCTGAATAAACTAGTCCTCTTGGGTGGAAGAGGACCACGGACGCTTTACTATAGGCAAATATACTATCCTTAACGTCCCTCAATGTGCTAAACGGATTTGTTACATGGCGGGAGTCCCGCTTTGACTGGTCTTGCAGCTGAATGATCTAGTTACTGCCATTCAAGAAAGTCCGGACATTTCTCAGAACACCGCGTTACTAACATACAAAGATACCAATGCTATGTGCCAAATAGAATGTAATCCAGACCATATAAACCCTACTTACTCCATTGGCTAATTCTTCCGCTCAGTAAGACTTCATATATAACTAAACATGTGAGTATGTTCCACCCTTCTTAGTCAGGACATTAGGTTGATTGAAAACGCTCGAAGAAGAGGAAACAAAATTGTGCCAGAAATGAGCATCCTGTCTTATGCTTCGAGACTTGAGAAACTAAACTAGTTCATACAGAAATACCGACGTCTTCTTGGGGATATGGCACCTGTCCACAAAGTTATGCATACTTCTAATCACCCGTGCACTGGCCTGTTAGTTATTAATGATAAACCAACTTTAACCGGACACTCGCAAACTTAGAAAAGCAACACAAAAGGTAACTGCGAGGATTTTTCTTTTTCCCTGCGAGTAGTTACGGAGACAGCTGGTTTGGCTGAGTTCAAACAGTTATTCAACATTTACCACGTTCAGGTGCAATTTTTAGTTGATGGTCATCCATGAAGACCACAGAACACGTGTTCTGTAACTAATAGTACGCATTCCGCATACTACACTTTAACAGACCTAAGGCCAGGAAGTCCTTCAGTGGTCACTCTCTCCACATAATTTGTTATCATTATTGTCTTTGAAAGAAGATTCTATCTTCTGTAACAAGTCCGCAGTTTATTTAATGAGTACACCCTTAATGTTGACTGTGCCGTACTGGATGTTGAGAACATTTTGCTCAGGGTTAATCCATATAGTAGGACGGATCCAAAAAAGATACACCGCAGGATTTTCAAAGAAAGAACTATTATTCTAGAGAAGCCCCCCCACAAACTGTTCAGAAAGACATTCCAGAGTAGCGTGCCTCCTGGTCAATGGTGCCAAGTCAATTGTTTGAGGCAGGCAATCGGCACCTACCCGCTAGCAACAAGACAATCCGTCTCACTGGCATTCCCCACAAGATAACGGAGCGCTTGCTAAAACGCGTCATTCTCAAACCATTATGAAGGAAAGGTCTTTTTTCTTCTACGCAACATGGCTTCATTCCTGACCGCTCAAGGCCAACAAATATGCTGATCTTCATAGATAGCCCGACGAAGGCTAAAGATAATGGCCTTAATTCGTACCTCATGGTTTTCGAATTTGCTAAGGCACTCGGCCGTGTCTCACATGGTCCTCTGAGGCATGAATTGCAAACTTACGGCAGCCAAGGAGAAATCCTTTTTTGAATTACCTCCTTTCTGGATGAGAGCTTGTATAGTTGCAGCTTGTGGAACCTTTCAGCTCGCTCCCTGATCTCTGCTGAGGTTTTGAGGGTCAGTGCTTTGTCCCCTTTGGCTTCTTATTTACATTGACGACCTCCAGGTCTATACTTTTGGTAGCATTCACGTCTACATTTACAACATAAAAATCCAGAATGCTTGTGATCCTAGTGTACTGCAGCTTGTTCTTCGCACGATTAGGCGGTGGACAGATGATTTGGGTCTCCATTCAGACAATAATTAGTGTGCACACATCACTCGGCGGAGATTCTAGTAATGCTTCCGCGCTTCACAATACACTCAACACAGTAGACATCACAGAAATCGCGCCGGAGTAAAATCTTGCCATCTGGATGTTACTTAACTTGTCACTTGCTTACCACCGCTAAAACGGGGTCCGCAACTCTTACAGTGATAAAGTGGAGCTTTCCTCGCCTAGACCAGGAGACATTCTAAACGCTCCACGAAGATTATAATAGACCGATGCATCAGTATGACAGTCAAGTCGTGCATGCTGGCCTGGAGGAGGAATACTCATTTTTGGGCGTGTTTAGTGCGCGACCACCAGGCTGGTCACTGGCCTGCGGCGCGCGGCTTAGAAGTCGCTAAATACAAGTCTTAAGTTGTACCCACTAGAATTTCAATAACTCCGCAGTGAATCACTTTTTCTCTGGCGTGAAACTTGTTGAGCAATCCTTCACCATATTGGCCGACAGCGATCAAAGGGATCTTCATAGGAAACTTTGAAAACTCCGCCTTCGGACAGCAGTTTTTTCCAACAGAGTTGTCATTCGCCAGGATGATTTTTCTCTCAAAGTTGTTGATCGCTCTTCTAGGGATCGTTTTACAAGGACGATAGATTCCTACTTGTTTGAAATCTTGTTAAATCCGTAATTTCACATTGTTCTTGGTACTTACTGTAATCCTCTAGAGCTGTAGTATACCCTGTTATTACTTGTTTTCTTTCAGATCAGCGGACACCTGCTGGTTGTTGAAATAGATAAACCGACTGAAACCGGGTGGTTTAGGTCTCTAACACCGAATGAGTGTATTAATCGCTGAAACATCTGTGCCCTGAACTGTATTAGGACTGCATGAACTCTGGATACTACGGACCACTTCAGCTGGTTTTACCCCAGTGCCCCATTTCTTTCATGTTTTTATTTACAGTGCAGGTTGTGTAGAATCATCACACTGTCCTGGTGGTGTTTCTTTTGAAAATAAACCGATAAACTTGCTGACCTATATAGTAGGTTTAATTTACCCAGCGTCATTGCCGTGTTGCGCATGGAGTCGTGTATCCGAATTCACGCTGGTTACTGCAATACCGAGATGCAAGTCAACTACAGACCTAGAACGTTATGAACCTGCAGTAGGCCTGTTGATTTGCGAGTAGGATTTCTTTTCGGTTGGTCCATAAACTCCGAACTACATGAAGGACTGAACACACAAACAAATCAGATAGCTCTAGCCATTAGACGCCCTGCAACTTTGCGTGGAGTGGTCTGCATTTATAGAAATAATTGACCTTGTGGCCTTGTGAGTGCGCCAGGGAATATTTATATCTCACGCTAATCCGTATATCGGTAACTATCTGAGTTGTCAGAATTGTGGCAGCGGAATCAAGCTACTGATTTCAGGTTTACCCCAACCCAGCTCTGATACGCACATGTCGTACGCGGATAGTTGAGCGGCCAACAACCAATGAATTTGCAGCAGAATTTGTAGACAGAATGCTTGAGCCTTGTTTCTGTAAGATAGCAGATACTGATACGGGAGTTTCCACTGAACATGTATAAGCTGCCTATGTGAGCGCCGAGACATTCAGCTTGGCAAGGCTTAGTGCTATTTGGAGTTTTGTGTTCACCGGACGAGGGTACTTAGTGCATGGCTCACTACCATCTAGGCCATGAATTCCGTCATGATCGGCAAATGAGGCCAGTCTGTGGTAGGCATTTGAAACCGAGAGTAGGCTGTATAAAAACATCTGTCCGTCACTCTACCAAATTGGTGCGGCGAAGATGGTGGCGGTGGAGGTTAAAGGAGGCGTTCATGATAGTATGGTGGTAGGAGTTGCACATAAGTCACCCTGTCACCTCACTGTTTTAAAGGGCGGGGTACCAGTGGAGTACACCACATCCACTCCGCCATAGACGTCATAACTATGCCACTCTGAGCCCACGATATAGCCGCTCACCCCACCACGACGTCTCCACAACCCCACCACCACCCCACTGTGACCTCATCACAAACTATCCATGCCCATCCACATGATAAGGCACCTCACCGTTGCTCGTTTATAGATGAAAGCAAAGCTAACAGCGAATATACCGGTCCGGAAGAATGCGCAGTGCTTAAACCGTGAAAATGTGCCTCCATTCTATGGAAACCTGGCGCAGGCATACATATTACGTGACTGCATAATGCTACGCTACCACGAAATTCCCGGTTGCCGCATATCCACGCTGAGGTTTACAATTCAGAACCCACAGACTAGGGCTCGATGGAGTTTAGTGAGAATGCACCTTTGGCAGCTCCTCTGTCCAACGGATAGAGTCAATCGCTTCAAGTTTCGCATTCAGTTGTCGATGAAAGCGTTCAACCATTTCATCTGCAGCTGGATTGTAAGCTGCACTGCAGGGGCGAGAGCATTCTAAGTTATGCAGCGTTTCCGCGAGACAACCATTTTCAAACTGCAGGCATAGGTTGGTTGCCGCTTTAAAGGTACAGCCACGCGATGCAATCCAACGTTTGAAGAGCGCACGTGAAATTATTTCCGCGGCATCGTCGGGGCTTGGGACAGCTTCGAGCCATCGGTTGGGGCGATCGACCATGATGAGAAAATGGGACATACCATACGACGGTGGCACTGAACTAGCGATGTCGATGTGTATTGTGACAGTCGAAGAACAATGGTGAAAAATTGGCCTGTCACGGCTGACACGTGACGATGAATTTCGGCCTGTCGACAGGCTAAACAAACATGCGCCCATTTTCCAACGTTCTCCCGCGCATTGAACCAGACATACTGATTAGAAACGAGCTTGGTCGTGGCTTGGACGTCAGGATAGAAGATGTTGTAAAACGTACTAAACACACGTCTTCAGCGAGGAGGTGAACCACGAGAGGCGTGAGTCCAATGAAAATATCGCAAAAAATCGCGCCTGCAGATGCTGACAAGAGCTCATTCAGCAGATATGAAACTGGCCGCTGATAGAAGGCGTGGAGCTACGCTTCCAAACGTTGTGCTTCGGCCATGATTTTCAGATCGATTGCGTCGTGATTAGCTAGTGATGACGCCTGTGATAAAGTATCAGCCACGATGTTATCACCGCCAGAATAGTGGCGCACGTCTGACTTAATTCGAGACACGAGGTCCAAGGTTCGAACTTTGCAGGGGGTGAAAGTTTATCGGCTCAATCACGGGCAGCAAAAACCAATGGTTTGTGGTCAGTGAAAATTACATATTGGTTTCTTTCGAGGACATACCGGAAGTGGAAAATGGCCGAGTAGATTGGTAACAACTCACGACTGAACACGACACGCCCTGGTTCACTCGGAAGTAGACGTCTAGGGAAGACGACTATTTTTTGGAATTCATCGACGTATTGTTTAGGAACGACGCATATCTCGATGTCTGACGCATCAACAGTTGTACTTATTTCGGCGGCTAAGTTGAAGTGGTGCAAGCTGACGGCAGTGGCCAATGCACGCATGATACGACCAAAAGATTCAATAGCTTCCGCGGATAACTGAACGCTTATACTGACATGACCACGGAGTAAGTCGGTTAAGGGCTGCATAAGCTTAACGCATCGTGGTGTAAACCGTCTGTACTAACTGACCATCCATTCAAATCGACGGGTGGCGATGAGAGTTTTAGGACGGGAAAAATTGCGTTTAGCTCTTACCTCATCCATCAGCGGTCGAACACCGTGTTGCTCAATGTGGTGCCCCAGCAACTCGAATACAATTTGGCCAAAAACCCATTCATCCGCACTAATTGTTATCCTAAAATCTGCTGTTGTGACTTGGTATATGGCCTACGAGCACGTAAACTGACGACAGAATAACGGTTAGTGATACGGTAGATGACGGATCGACGTTGGACAATAATGAACGATTGACTACGAAGTATGCGCGACTAATTCGTATCTTCCCGGCCGACCCAACCACACAATGCTAACGAATAAACGCACAGAAAAGACAAACCTCCGGATAGAGCCACTTTGTGTCACTCACTCCGAAGACAACACGGTCACAAACTCGACCATAGTTGAAGGGTTTGTGACCAATAAGAAAACATGGACAGAAGTGGGTCAGCCAAAGATCCAGACAAAAATCCAGACAGAACAGAGATTTCCCAGTTAAAGGACGACCGTGTATGCTGGGTGCCAGAAATTGGCACAAAAGTTGAGAACGCACTCGACGGGTGAAGTGACACATGACCGTGCTCAATATAGTCACTTCGAGTAGAATGAAATAGGCCTTTCCAAAGGCAATTGAAAACAGTATTTTCGGGGCATTGGGTTCCTCCCCGACAGTTGCTAATCTGTTGAAGAGCTGTTGCAAGTGGATCAGGTGTTCTTCTTCAGAAGCCCTTGTAACTAATTTACTATAAATGTTAGGATTAACACAATCCTGGTCGTGTGTGACGTCGTCGCTAAGACGTTGAGAAGCTTGTGCAGACTCCCTTGAACAAAATGAGATACTAAAAATTTTGACTAAACGGAATGGTATGATAACGGGCGCCTTGGCGACATTCTCGTCGGCTACCGGGATCTGGTGGTTGGTGCGCATTGGTCCGATTTTTGAGAATACTGGTACCATGAGGGTTAGCAGTGATGTCCTGTTTACGCGAGATCAGGTACACATCGGGTACCGTAGCGTTATTAAGCAAATCATAATCTCCACATACGCCCCAGTCTCCAAGTGTTGCTTTTGTTAAGGTCTGTTGCATCATTTTGAGATTGTTGTTTCTTGTTTGATTAGTGTTGAGGGGTGACCCTATGTTACATTATTTTCCCTAAGAATAAACAGTATTAAACATTTTTATTCTTACACAAGCTACTGCAAACGCTTCCCTCACTCTTATTCAGTCTGAGTCCTGTACATTTTTGAATGTCAAAATAAGACATTCTTCTTCCATATTCTTTCTTTGGTAGCTTATAATTCTTACCACTTCTCGATGTGTAAACAATCATTTTGCCCCAACCCAACCAATAACCATTTGTTTGAGTGAAATCAATTCAGTTTTACCGTCTTCCATTACTGAGCGGTGCCTAGTTGTAAAATTTTGTTGTGTGGGCACAGTCTTTATTCAATTTCTGAGGCTTTTTTGCATTCGAGGTGAGATATTTCATCTTCATATACATTGATTCAATCAGTACCGCATTAAATCCCGTTTTCACGAGCGCCTTCCCATTAACCGTTTCGAAGATAGATTAGCTTCTCTGCCGTTGGATATTGAGAAAAGCATTTTCTGAACGACAGAATACGCGTAACTCGTTGTGAACTTGAATCGTTAACGAACGATTCAATACTCAGAGATTTAGACAACATGCACGGTGGTGAGAACCAGAGACTACCAGATAGGCGGACGATTCCAATTTCAAGCAAGTGTTCAAGCTTAGAGTGAGCTATTTTTATCTTCTTCTGTGTCAACCAGCTAGCTTTGGCGAAAACTAGAAAGCCTGCTTTAATTTTGTGGTGCGTTGTGTAACTGGTGACGGCTGGCAGAAAAAAAAGACCGTCGGTAAACCGTCGGATACCTGTCAGTTGGAAAGTTGGGCGAATTTGATCTCAGGACTTTGATACAAAAATCTGGTTGACAAAATCCCGGTAGTGGTATGCCTTGTCGTTTGGTCGACTAGATGGCATCGTCTGAAGTCTATCAGAAGTTCGAAGTGCTTGAGAAGATCGATGCCGATCATCATCGTTTTCACGTCGACTATCTCAAAGATTCATCCGGAAGGCCTGTGGAGGTCGAAGTTAAGCGTGCGAGAGCGCCAAGTGAACATTCCGATTGTGCTTCTATTGGCCGCGCGAAAAGTCTATACGACTGGTCTGTTCAGGTCGTGAGCCTCGGGTGGGATCACGCTGATAGCAACATCTGGGTCTACAAAACAAACGAGTCCCGGCTCGTGATCATTCAGGAATAACAGATGACCGGTAGGACGAACTACGTGGGCATTTCGTTACCGGTTTGCCAACTAGATCATCAGTGCAGGGTTGTCGGCTTCCTCGAACGCCTTTGCTGAATTGCTGTGAAGCGTGTCGGCGTTCGCTGGTAGTTTGTGAGGTGCACGCGATCCCGACCGGCCGTTTAGCCGTCGGGTGGAGGGTGGTCGAGCGTGACCCCCAGAGCTGTTTTGCGACCTGAAACCGAAATGGACAGTCAAGTTAGCAACTGCACCCACATTATCCGAAGCCAGTTAGAAAACGATGGTGCCGTGTGTTTTTCGAATCCGGTCTGGCGTATCGGCTGGCCGTGGAAAGTTTGCCAGCGGGTTTGCACTAACGTTGTTTTGTTTACAATTGGGCAAACGCTGGAGCCATACTTCTTTGGAGGAAGCTTATTGCATTTGTGTAGCGCCTGCTAATAGTTGCATGTGGAGATGGAGCTGCGATGATTCGCGGTCATCGAGCTCAGTCCTGCCTGAAAGTTGGCTAAAGCGCCGGCGGTCGGACAGACCTACGCGCTTGCTTGCGCATAGTCTCAGTTGCTCGCAGGATTTCGTGGAGTCCGGTGACTCCTTAATATCCTCCACCTCGCAAACGACATGAGCTAGAATGCCGCAACCACAAGGTGAAAATCAAATAGTCCTGAACTCATTTGTTTTGCAGCGAGTGGGACTTCTAACCGCGCAACTCACAATTTGGGGTGGTTCTCTCAAAAGGGTACAAATGATGCAGCTGGTGCATTGGCCGCAACATTTGGCAAAATGTGAGGCCGTGCCCCCATTAAAGAGGCAAAAATGGATGAGACCGATTCATAAACAATTACAAAATATATAGAGGTAGTAACTCACTGTAAGACAAAGTATATGCCTATGGAAGAATGTTACTATTCAATCGTATCAGCGAACCAATAGTCTCAGTGCAATTTTTGAGGTGGTCATTGTTTTAGATTAACAAAATCAATATAACCTTGTGGCATGTTTCGGTGTCTAAACTACTTAAATTCCATTGCTGGAAATGTTTTGTCTTATTCTTCGGAGGATGTTAGGACGAAACGTGCGTGAGTTCAACCGCATTACAATGGGGATAGATTGAACAAGATTTTGCACTTATGTTAATTCGCGAAATTTTAGTTGAAAGTAATGGAACTCCACCTCACAGATGCGGAGTAATACACTTTTCCCAAATTTCCGGTCTAGTTAAGCCGGGCAACTTGATTTTCCTTTCGACGGTAAGAACGCTGTTGGATCGTGAGGATTAAATTGTTTGCAAAACCGCACGCAGAAGCTATCGGAGTTATTGTTTTCTAACGTAGCATTATGTGTCGAAATTCGGTACACGTGGTAAGTTTCTAATTATATTTGGCATGAATGGCCACTCATTGTTGCGAAGCGTTTGAAATTGTTGCCGCAGAGTCAATCCAAAAGTCAAAGTGAGTTAACTTCATTCATGTACCTTACGAACGAAGTCACTGAGAATGAAAACGTACAAAATACGGTACGAAATATATAACTGAAGCCTGTGAAAATGGGGTGCACACTATGCCAGCTTTTTGAAGCAAAGAATGCAAACATCCGTTCAGATGAGTTTCTGGCGTCCTTCCAGATGCTTGAAACCGTTTGTCAGATGAAGTCTTCACCATCTGATTCATCCAATCTGTCTGCGGGTGATCTGTGTAGACCGTGAACGAGCTCATTATGTTGAATATCGATGAGAGATGAATCGCAGCAGATGATACCGATTTGTGCTTACTTGGGCTCACGAATAAGGGGCGCGTTGTACACGGATCGATGCTGGACAGAACCACTTCTTAATGCTCAACGGAGGATCCAAAACAATAACAGAAGTCGACAAAACTGACAAACATTAAAAGCGTGCACCCACCGTGCGATTAATGTTGCATCTGCCTGCTACAGATAAGTTTATGGTTTGAATGCATTCAGATTTGAATATTAGCTCATCGGCATCACAACGGTAGTTGTCCGTCTGTACAGGATCACTGCGGTATCCATAAAGTAAGCCTGCGCTATTCTTATTCACCTACTTTTGTTGTTTGCTGCTTGTAGATGGGTTAACTGGAAGGTCGGAAGTAGGTCAGCCAGTCGTCGCACGCGACAAAATTAGTGGTGACGATGAGAGAGGCCACTGCTGTACAACTGATTCAGCCATATAATTCTGCCAGTAAAGGATGCAGTGCTTTACACTGACGGCTGAAGTTGGCTTCATCCATAGACTGAAGTCGCTGGCCCATCAACGCTCAAATTGGCAAGTTACATCCCACCAACCAGCGATCATGAATTGGGACACGGTCTTTTTGAATGAAAATAAGTATTACGAAAGGCTTTACTGTTTGAATAGAAAGGTTTGCAAAACACTAAAACAATGTGGATACAGGGAAGCCACACGTCACGGTGAACATTACACCCGAAGGTGCCCCGCCTGCTATCCACACCAAAACCGTCGCTATAATGTTACACATGCAGCTACAGTGTTTAAGGTGATAACTTCAGCTATTGTTTCAAAATACAATCTTGAGGTTTGTACGTTCAGATACTTTTGTGCCGGATGGCTGGCAAATGCGGTCATGAGATAAAGAATGTCCTGGACATACAAGTTAAGGCCCACGATCTTACGACGATCGCATCCGTAAGCGATTTGTATACGGAGCTCTCGCAATAGCCACTTGCCGTGGTTCCCTATTTTTGAAGGGCAGTAACTATAAAGTCTTTCGAGTGCATCCACTTCTCATTCCGTTTGTTGGCATTCTATAGCCGATTATCCCTGCCGTTGCTAAAGTGAACAACTTCGCTTTGTGCATGAGTGGTCTGCACTGGCTTGTCGTAAACCCAGTTACGCAACCAATACTTCATGAGTTACCCATCAGTTCGGTTGAGGATGTTCAATTCACGTTTAAATCATTAATATGAGAGTTCAACTTACCCCCGCTCACTATCTACGGTAGTTATTTGAATAACAGATACCGACTGCGGTGTGAATTAATCTTTCAACGAACTCTACAAACAAATGTTATCCATCCACATGTTTTCGAACGGTGTCACGCACGCAGAAGTAACAAAACATAATTTCAAAGCCGAGCATGACAGAGGCTGCCATCACTTACGCGGTCATTTTAACCATGCCAAACATCTTTAACTCTGTGCGGTTTCTCACCATTTTTTAAATCCTCAAAAGGTGAGCGTAGCGAAGGATAATTTTCACTGAAAGCAAACCCGTGCATTACGGCTCGGCCGCGTTTCTTGTCATCTGTAAATAAAAATTGGTATAACTTCAAGCCCAAAGAGTATCAGAAAATGCTTCTGCACATATTTGTACCTGTTTACCTCGTGTGTTGACTCCACGTTTATCGCATACGGGAAACGCCTGAAGATCTGAAACTACCTTCGCTGTGCAAAACAGCTGTGCGTACTAAAAGAACGCGTAGCGAACGAGCGTGATTTCGATTATTCGTAATCAGGCTAACTACAACACATTTGTATGGGTTAATCGTTTGTGAGAAAAGGTACGGTAATGGATCGGACGGTTTGTTATCAGTTTCAGAAAGATCAAGTCGATTGTAAAAATTACTGATGGCTGTTGAGATAGTAGTCATGATTACGTGATCTGTACGGTCCGGATGTGGACATTAGGCCACGGAAGAGTCTGTGATTTGACGAAGCGTTTTTGGATGCATAGTGAGGAAGAGTAAGCGAGTGGCTATGGCTTCTGCAACTGCCAACAGGCGCTCTTTGACATGTGTTGATTGTAAACCGGGAGCACAATAGATTGGGCGGAATGAGTCATTGGATTGGTTGGGTGGTCGGACTCCATTAAGTGCGCAGCGATAGAAGACAAGCAAACTTTTGCCAAACCCCAAGCTAACCACATCGAATGATGCTCCTAAATGCGTTCGCCTAGTCGCCCTTTCTTGCGGCCTACGTAGCTCGTTCCTCAGGAACAAGCGAAATGGTATACACAGTAATAGGCAGCATGAACAGGCAATTCATCTTCCAGCCTACGGCGCAAAATCGGTACGGAATAAAACTAGCTCTATCTACCATACATTGAATACGATTAACTTTCTCACTTAGTGGTGCAAAACTGTAAAGATTCGTATATTGTCCGGTCCACGTCAACTTGCGGTGTACCTCCCTTTGGATCGTCTCATCTGAGTGGCGTGATAGGAAGACGTCTAGAAACAAGACAACTCCGGGTGACTCAGGCTCCAATATAAAAAGGTATTCCTGTGGACTGAGTTGAACCGCTCCAGTATTTCCCTGAGGCTTATTGATTCATCCCTCACGCAAATAATTTCGTTAACATATCGCTTGCAGAGAGCGAGCGACTTAATTAGAGCTACTAGCGCACCACCTTCAAGCATAGCCACAAAAATATCAGCTAGTAATGGTGCTAAGGGTGATCCCACTGCTACCCCGCCCTTTTGCCGACATAGTCCACGGGAAAATTGAAGCTTAACATTATAGATACAACGGTATATTAACCATTTTAATTCTGCTATCGGTTATCCCATGTTTATAGAGTTGGTCTGAAGATGATCGTCCCGAAACTCAAATGTTTTCCTGAACGGAATATTAGTGAATATTACACCAAGTGAGAATATTCACTTTCCCGACACGTTTAGTTTCTTCAAGACCCTGACAAATCTGAAATACTCATTCAAACTATGGACTGCTATCTGTTTCCTTACAGGCTCTAATATCCTAGTTAGTCATTTCGCAACAGCATGATATGGGGAATCACTTATGTCCAAAAACTTTCGCAAAGGTTTTCCACCTTTGTTAATCTTAGGCAAGCTGTAAAATCTAGGGATGACAGTGCCAATTAGTCTGACTCCGGAAAACGCAATTAAATCGATAAATCCCTTCTGTTCTAAACATCGCAACGGTTTCGTTAAAACCTTCTCTATAGCCATCGTTTCATTCCTCTCGTTGTCTATCCTTACAAATTTGGTTTTATCTTTCAGCATCTAGTTCATTTTACCTAAGTAGTCCAGAATGACAACTCCTGTGCCTCTATCAGGCTTGGAGATTATAATCCTTTCGTTTCGCCTTAGGGATGCAATTGAAGACAAAAGACACCTTGTCAGCAATCTCTAACTACTGGTTTTCGAGTAAAGCATTTATGGCAAAATTGAACCGATATGGTCTTAAACATTTCTACGTTCAAATTTGATGATGGCTGAGGATAACTCGACTGGTCATAAATGGTTCTCAAACTGAAGCTCTAAATCTAGTTGTCTAAACTTACGCATAGGATGGCGAAATTTTGACCGAACTGATAGTACCTCAAGAGAAGGCTCATCTAGTGTTATAGATGAAAAGGTTTGCACGTACCACTGAGGGTTTCTTGGAAATTCTCCCTTCGGCTTAACTGGACTGACTTGATTACGTAGTCTTGTCACTCTCTTATCTCGCATTCTGGCCACAATTTGTTGATCGCATGTTTGGAATTCGACAACCTCACTGTGCGTTTGTTCTTTAACCGTCATCGCCACACTGTTCTGCTTCGCTTCAAAATTAATTGCTCTGCTCATCCATTTGTCCTTATTGTGTAAAGCTGGACGCTGCAACGAAGTGTCCATAATATTGATGCAATTTCACCGCAGGGTTGACCAATATTGTCTCGGAACTGCTAAACGGTCGACACATTGCTCCAGAAACCGAGCCGTTACGTCCGCTTCTATCGACTGCGCACTGAACCTAAACTTATTAAGTTTTTTAGCCCGGTCCGGTCTCTGACTTGTTCAAGTTGCATGAAAATACCCGGTTTAAACATAAGAAGAACGTGTAACGAACGAGCTTTTCTTCAGTTATATGCACAACTCCGTTTTTTCATCCTGCACTGCACGCAAGACACCTTTCTGATTATTATCGTGTAGCGCTTCTGGAAGATTCTATGATGTTCAGCAACAAACGTTATGTAACAATTTATTATCCTCTCAAACCTGACACACAGCTATGACAGGCTAAACGCAAAACTCAACAAGTCAGCAGAAAATGAACAAAAATTCACCAAAAATTATCCATTCCAATCGACCGCCATCGCTGGCATTAGCCGATCGGATATCGAGAGACAGCTGAGAGTGTCTTGTAGTCTGAACACATGTTCAAAGCCAAGAATAGAGCCGGTTTTCCTTCTTACAAAAAATTCTGGAAATTTAATGAAGTGTGTAGTGGACAAGTGGGTACGCGCTATACCCTCGTCCACTAACAATTTAAAATGCCTTTCCTGAAGAGCAATCGGAACGTAGTCCCAACAGGCATTGAACTAGAGAAGGCAGCGGGGTTTGGAAACAAACCGTATATTTCCAGCAATATTTGGAAATATGATAAGTAGTTAATTCTAGCCTAGTCTGGAACCAACGGCAACAACCAAGAGGAAAAGGAAGAGAAGCACGAGATGGGCCACAGCCCACTCGGCGACACTCAAAAGCGTGCCAGGAGAAAAGTGCAAGATGTACAAATGCAATCAGGATAAAGACGTCTGTCGCAGGCTAGAAGATGGGAGCTGGAGATGACTTCCGTTGAACGGTCTTCGAACGAGTTCTTTGGAGGTTCAGCAAACACGTTCAAGCGTTCCAAAGTGTCTCAAATGTAGACAAACATACGGGGAGCGAGCAGCCTGAAGGAAATATGTGACTCACCCGGGACAGAAGTTGAACGTATGCCATATACCGAACGGTTTGTTTGTTTTCAAAAGGTTTTGCGACTTTTTCAACGTTTTCAAAAGAACGATTTTTTATACCATAGTGACGTAGGTCAAGTTCCAGTGGATATAAAGTAAAAGTACTGGAACTCAACATGAAAATCTAAAAACTGGTTAGTGCGAAAAACCCTATGCGATGAACGCGCATAGGTTAAAAATCGATAAATGGATTAATGCCAACGCCTAGGAATAGTACGTGATGTCTAAACAAGAGAGTATCCTCAGACAGGTCATGGGGATGGACGCTAGTTGGATTGAGATGAAGCAGACGGCGTAGGTTTGATGCTGGTAGTGTTATCAGTGCAATCATTTGGTTGCGAATGTTGGTCTGGAGATATCCATGGCTTGCACAAGCGTGCGCAAACAATCTCGTATGACCTAACAAAGCGTTTGATGTGGTGCTGCAAGTCAAATGAGCAGTGGAGATCGAAGGTGGTTGTGCGCCAATGAACAATCAGGAGTGACCGTGCAGCGGGGACGATGATGCTAATCGTGTTCTTCTTGCATTACCCGCGTTAGATAGTGCTTACGACGTCGCAGAGTCCCATGCCGGCTGAGATGTGCCGTGGCAGAAAACTGCACTCGTATGTATGAGTGAGAGATTGTCTCT
>JTDE01004008.1:33068-57664 GCA_014338405.1 Paragonimus skrjabini miyazakii
TTTCCTGTTTAATCACGCCGAACTTTCAATAAAAACATGTGTTTTCACGTGTATGACATCAATTTTCATTATATTTTACCTTCATATTTCCGAAATAACGTAGAATGCGACTTTGCGTTAGTTTTCCATTAATCCCTATGTCATTAAACAACCGCACATTTCTTGTTTACATCTTCGGAAGACTGAAACAAAGAAATCTCTAGGGAACAGATTTTGAAGATTTTAATTTCTGCAACATATCGCAAATTTTGAACTACTTTAATTGCTAAGAATTATTTTTCAACTAAAAGATAACGTAGATATTCACGTTCTACCGATTACACGCAGCCTCCAACACCGTTGCCTATTCAGGGATTGTGGGTTTGAAGCAGTTCCCTTCACATTCGCTACACTCTACCTCACTCCTGAGTCCATTCTGTCCACCGGTGTGACAGAGAGGTCAAACCAACTTGACCCAAAAAATATTAATTCAATCACAATAACCCTACGCACAGCATCAAAAGATAAAAACCCAACTAGTTACCGTCGTAAAAACAAAGAAGGAGTGCAGAGTAAAACTGGTTATGATTGATGGATCTTGGTGTGTACCAGAGATATAACCAGGCCTATGGAGGTCCGTTTATAACAATGTGAGTTGCAGGTGACCAGTTCCTCTTTTTACACGTTTTTGTTATGGAGTAACGGGTTGATAGAGTTACTTGCTGTTTAGAAAAGACCTTCCCAGTTGGTAGAATGCCTGCGGTGTTAGGGGAAGATGAAGATCAAATAGTCTGTGGCAGTATACCTATGGAAATGTGCTATTCTGGTTATCCTATTCAAGAGTACATGGAGTTGAAGTTGCAGTTAAAGGGTTCGCCGATGCATCCTGTATTGAGTATACCACTACCTGTTGGTCTTGTCTATCATTGTTGAGGATCCTTGTAGCGTGAAGAAAGTTTACACCAGTTGTCATGTATTTACACACTCACTGGAGTGTGTTTATTTTCTTTTCATTCTCCCTTCCATCATTCCTCTCGCCCACGTAGATTATTCGATAATCAAAACGGGCTTTGCAATCGAAAAACGGAACCTGAAGTTTCCATGAATTACTCTTCAGATGTGACAGTCGCACCCCTGGGTGCTGTTCTTTGGCATTCCGGTGCAAATATCCTGAACGCTTGATTGGCAACAGCCATTTCGTCTTGTGTAAACTGAACTAGAACTTGAACACTACCGTGTTTGTACGTGCTTGGTTCAGACAAAAATCAACAGGTGGACGCTTGAAGCTTGAAAATGTGAATGTGAGTACTACTTAGGTTACGTGGTAGATGGCGTACCAGTGTATCAAATGCAAGTGACGTAAAAGTTAAAGCCGTAGATTTCTACGTTTTTAGTGAATTCGATTCATACATTTGCCATTGTACAGTTCTCGTGATACATGCTTTCAAATACGCTTGAACATCGTCAGGAGGAAAACCACGTTGATTGTTAGCTCTTTTACATTAGAGCACAACCACGACCTTACTGCCTTCCTGTACGATGCGCACCCAGCAAATCGTCGGATCACTGTAAGTGAAGTGGGCGACTCCAGGCGTCTGTTCCAGTGCACCACTCCAACTGCGATGTTGAGGCAGTATGCTGCGGATGTCTGTGGAAAGTATATAAAGACAACGGACATTTGCAACATACGCCATCGGTTGAAACCCAGACAATAAGAAGGGAGTTTTGAGTATGTAGATTTTGCAGGAAATCTGCCCCAAGTTCTTGGTCAGATAAAAAAACGGCGTACTGCGTGTCATTAAAAAGGATGATATGTTTCGCACGGCAGCAGCAAGTGTAGTTGTTCAGACGTTTTCCTGATTTGATCAACGTCGTTGCAACGCATGGAACAAACCGCCACAAGTAGGTCCTCCATCAATTCACATTTGCGGTTGTAGCTTTAAGCTATATCAGCTCCTGGTCACAGACACAATGGATCACGGACAACACATGATGTATGGTCATGTTCGCAGTGTACCATTCCGTTTCTCGGCGTCGTTTGTTTAAAACATTATATGATGTGATGGGGACCACATATCTGTGAGAACGATTGTGATGGACAGAATAGCGGTGAAAATGGGAGCAACGCGAGTCGCGTTTGGGTGCGGCCTAATGTTATTTCCACGTTCAAGATGCCTTGAGGGAACATGCAAGTTGGTGCAATTAACCTTATAATCACCATCGAGACAGTCATTTAGAAGTCAATATTTGTTTCATCGCATGGCCACTTGTGGTAATTTAGAAGAGTGAGTGGACACTTGTGTCCACTTATGGTTGAGGTTCGACCGAGATGTTGCATTAGTCAGACGCACAGACCCCTGGTTTATGAACTACCTCATGTGCAACTGGCTTCATATAAAGCTTAAGTGAGCCATCTGTGCACAATCAAACGTTGTTCACTTTGGAAACCGAACAAACAACCGTCTGAAGAATGCAAATAGGCGACTTAAGAAGCGCACTTATCCACGGATTCATTTATTCACGGCCATCAGTGAAATTTGATCCCGCAGCGAGTGGCTATTGCGGGAATTTGAAATGCAGTGCACCTGCGGTTGTGACCAACGTAAGGTAGTCAGCGTCGACCTGCACTAGGCAGCTGCAACTCCCTTACCAGGCACGTTGCTATTTCATGAAGCGTGATTCGAAAAGCGCAAGTAATTGCTGCGTGGATGTATAATTTGAAATTTCTCATATGATTATTATTTTTAACACCTCTAATTTCGTATAGTCTGTATACATTTTATTTACGTCCACGTCTGTCCAACAGATACTCATGTATTACGAATTAAAGTGACCAAAATCGGTCGCCAAACAAGATTGAATGGTGTCAAAGCCACTAGTTCTAGCTTCAAAATTGATATTGATCGGCCTGAAGGCAAATGCTCTAGGCCTAGAACCTACACAGGCTCTTTTAATGGTGCTGCCATTGAAAGGGTTGGAGATAAATTGGTGGTTACCGCCAGTATCTTTCAATCTTAGAACTGCCCTGTCTCTCCAGAAAATGTATTGGCGGATCTATATGGTAAGGTATCTGAACTGAAAAATGAGTCTGCCCAACGGAAAACAAGGCATGCTCTATTCGATTCCCTAAAGGAGAATCTTTTCTCTCTATCTTACATCCTCAAGTACCGGAAAGTCCCAAAATGGATAATATACAAAACGCAAGCATGTTCCTTAACAAGTTGACAGAGATCACGAAACAGATGCGTTGCTCATACAATGCCATCGTATTCAATGTGCCATATAAGCTCCACTGGATGACATTAAAAAGCTACTCCGGAGGATTACTAATATAAACCCAGCATCACATACCCACATTTGTTTTCGTAAATAGACTCAAAAGATCTGCTGCCCGCTTTTGTCCAAAGTTCGGAGAGAAACGATTCGGAACAGTTCATTCAATGTCAAGACCTTATCGAGTCCGAAACCTCTCTTAAACTAATAAGATTTATGCAGGATAGAACACCACCTGAAAAGAAATGCCGAAATCGCCTATTGTGCCACACAATCGCCTTCAAATATGTGGCCTAGGACACACTCGAACAAGGTACGATGGTGATCAAGGATAATGAATCGTGTCCAGTTGATCGTGTGGCTTCGTCCTGTTGAATCACACCTGAGATGGTCAACGATCCTGTTGAAGACACCAACGCCATCATTGAGGACAACATATTCGCTGATTTGATTCAACAAACATTGGATCATGACAGTTCTATTAACCCGCTTAACGTAAGGGCGGCCTCTGTCGGGGAGCCAACTAGCAAACAGCAGCATGCAAATAACTGTGACCATACTGATCCAAATGGGACGTCTACATTTTGACCTGTCTGCGCGGAAGCTGAACCAGAAGAAGTAAGACTCCGCCCATCTACTAGTCAAACACACGCTGGTATTCCCACATTAAACACGTCCCAAAGGGACCCAACAACCGGCCACCAGCGGAACATCGATGTTAACGAACTCTCTTCAATTCACTATCCTACAAGTCGCTCGTGTTTACCCCCCCCCCCGGTGTCATAAGGGAAAAAATAAGCACGTAAACCCAAATCCACACCCAGTGTAAAAAAAGGATGGGCCTATTACCAACCCCTAATTTTAGGCCTCTGTCCAACAATAACAGTCTTTTACGTGATACATCTTTTAATGCAAGCCTCAATCAAGACCCCATTATTACCAATAGAGTCGCTTGCCCTACGCTCAACATCCTTTTCAATAAGAATAGCCCCACACTACAAATGCTCACCTAACTTCAACTCGCGATCTGTTTGCTGACGAGGTGCATGTGGGCATAACCAGTTCGTTTCACCCTCACCCTTTTTTAGCGTGTCACACACCGTTCAAACCTCCCCTGTCCAGTCTATCTTCCAAAGTCACACTACCCAACGATACCTTATTGACACTTTTCCAAGACTTCCTGTCATGGATTCAGACGCAGACAACGCCCCGTCGGTCATTGGTGAGCCCATTATAACCACATCGGAGCAAGTGATGTCACTAGGGTCTTTGAATCATAAAGGTTTCTGCTTTGGACATTATTAAAGGTCAAAATATGTTGTTGAATAAGAAAAATGCACTAAGTTAATTGCTTTTGAATGCACGCTCACTAGTCAATGGGATGCCTATTTTTAGATCTGTCACCTTCTTATATAATCCCGAAATTATTCTAGTAACCGAAGCTTGGCTGCGTAGGAGATTTCCGCTGGAAGCTGGAAACGGCTTGAATTAAGTGGGGCACCCGGTCCGGATGCTGGATCATAGCAGAGTCGTGCTTCAGGTTGACCAACATCTCGCATTCGTCTACGATCTGCTCCAGCTTGATGTTTTGCTCCTGGTAGATTTTAACCAAGAGCCTGGCACGGAGGTTAGCATAGCTTGGTGATTGAAGACCGCAAATGAAAACGAGGCAGCGGAGCTGGTCCTCAGTGAGCGAACCAAGCTTGACCCGTCCGCACTTACGGTTGACGAAACCTGCATAGGTGACAAAGTCGTCTACATCTCGTTTGACCAGTTGGAGGCACTGGAACCGTGAGCTGAACAAGGATGAGGTATCCCCGAAGATCTTCGTCAGCTTCTGGAACGTGTCCGCGAAAGCCAGGGTTCGCGGTTCGGTGGGCAAGATGTAGTTGGTATAGCGGACGTGTTCCGCTGGGCCCAATTTCCGGAGTAGTAGACGAACCTTCGTCCCGTCATCTCTGAATGCTAGTTCAACTGTGAATGTATCTTCGTACCGCTTGTGCCAAGCCTCGAAGGAGACACCGGCTTGGGGGTCATACAGGAAGTCGGAGACGTTCCTGGCCAAGTGATCTACGGACGGCGGATTGACAGAAGTGGACGGCCCAAACGCGGCAAAGCGGGTGGCTAGCATATCTATCTGTCGGATCTGCGACTGCATCATCTGCTTGAGATCTGGGTCAGCAGACATAGTTCAAGAGAGAGAACAAAGACAAAGCAAAAATCCCGTCGCCAAATGTTATGACCCTCGTGGTAATCGATAATCACAAAATGTCTAGCGCACGACAATACAAATCACGGAACGTAGCACAGAACTTAGAAATACCCGGAAACCCCAGAATAACGCAGAAGACCGTAGCCTTTAGCCTAGATCGTATTTTCTCTCAAACCAAAGGTAAAAATGCAGACGAGCGTCTGCATATATAGTCTTTCGATGGCCTTGAAGAATCCCACTTGAATTGGTGCATTAAAAGTGGAATGGGCTAATCACAGACGCCGGGCAACGTGCGCCAAAATTGAGTTTTGGCACGTTGTGGTGCGAAAAGGTAAGATTCAAAATGACAATTTATTTTTCGATAATATCTCGAAAAATAAATCATTATTGGAAAAAATAGACTTTCCTCGACATTAACCTTATTAATAGATTGAATTATGTATCATATTTGCCTTCATAGTACGAAATAATTAATGGAGATTCCAATATGCCCAATATCTCTCGGATCTTTTTCTTTCTGACCCCTGATTCTGGTCCTGCAACTGAAGTACTTAACGAGCATTTCAAGTTTTGCACGAAAATCTTAGCCACGGAAAGATAAAAGTGCAGCGATGTGTACGGTAAAGGCATGATTCCCACTTCAAAGGAGCAAGGTAAGCTCAAAAGTTTCAAATCATGGCACCGAAACGGACACGATTTCCCCCTTATTATACAAATGCATAAAATATTTGACGCTATGGAATATGAAAACAAATTACTCCACCTATATGAAGAGAAACGTACGATTAATAGCAAAGAGAAGAGCTTCGAGTTGGTGCAGTTATCGAAACGTAAGAACTGTGCAAGAGACCCTATTACATCAGTCGTAATACCAGAACAAAACTACCGTAGGTGATCTTGTTAAAATCTGCGAGTTCTTCAGTTCATATATTGCCGCTTTCTTCAACATTGAAGGAAGCAAATTGCCTCCACCTCACCACGTAGATACAAATACGTTCCTAAACCATGTTCTTGTTGATGCCGTAAAAATACGCTCTCAGCGAGCTACTATCAAACTTTCTTATGTTCCTGGTCCAGAGGGTATTCACTCTGTTGCTCTGAGAGAGGGAGAAGAAGACATTCCTCTACTTTTGCTTGATATGTGTATACTTTCTTTGATATTAGGCTCCTTCCCTCCCTAATGGAAAAATTCTATAATTAGGTCCCTCTGCCATAGTGGCTCGCGGCAAGTCATCAGCAAATGTCGTCCCATCGACCATAATTCAAGTTATTCTAGGTTGTTGGAAAGGATAATAAAATGTCGCGTGGTGTAATTATTAGTACCACAAAATCTTATTAGCCACTTACAGCATGGGTTCCTCAGCAAACGTTTGTGCATGACGTGCCAGCTGGAATTTTTTAACCACGTTGCAAAATCTGATGATTCGGGGAATGCAATTATTATCATACTTTAGGACATGCAAAAAGCTTTTGTTTGTGTGCCTCATAAGCGTCTTCTTTTCAAAACGGCATCTTTCGGTACACGTGATTTATTGCTTAGCTGGTTTGCCTTCTACCACAAAGACCGCACACAAATAGTTAAAATAGGACACAACAGCTCAACGCCCAGACCAGTAACCAGTGGAGTGATTCAAGGAAGCGTCCTGGGACCGTCGATCTTTCTTATGTATATAAATGATATATGTGAAGTTATCAAGCATGGCAAACTATTCCTATTCTCTGATGACATCGAACGTGTCTATACCTTTCCTCTTGGCTGTCCCAATTCATCTTTAAGAAATAAACGGAAGGACTCCAGGCCATTAGAGTCTTGGTGTCAAACTTGGCTGATGAAATTATCATCCAATGGGTCCACCATTGTTGCGTATGGTTTTCATATACCAGAGAATTTTATAAAGTTAGATGATCATAGTATTTCCGCTGCGAACTCAGTTCGCGACCAGTATATACGTTGCCCAAGCTCATTCAGTCTCGTAGCACATATATCTTTCCTAGTAGCTAAAACTAGACGGACGACTGGTAACATTAAGCACCCATTATTTCTTCCTGTAGCTCGACTTAATCTTTGTGAACTGTGCGTATGACTCCAACTTGAGTACCCCACGTTCATACATAGTCACCTGCGCAAGTTTAATAGGCTAGCTCTGGAACGTCTCCAATATGCATTCACGAAGAATTTAGTGGGTTATCCGTCTTCCCTGAACTAAAAAGAACGCTGTCAGACGCTTCCACTGGATCCTATTTGGCTACCAGGACTCAAGCTGAAACTTGCACTCGTGTAGAATCTAGTTTATAACAATAAATTTACTGTCAACTTTGCGATTTGCCTAAAACATAGCTCAAAGTACAACCCCAGGAACAAAGAGTTTACTTTGACAGCTCTCAAATTTCGTAAAATACTGCGTTCACATTTTTTCCCAATGAAATATTCCTGTATTCTGAACAAACTCCCACAAGCAATCAGAGCCAGTAAGAATATGCGTAAATTCAAACGAAGCTTAGAAAACTTCTTGGCATTAACGAACGTTATGTCCATTTTCAACCTCTGCCTGCCTAAAAACAATATCTTTAAAAACGGACCTAATACCATCTGAGAGGAAACCCTGTATTGCATGATAAAACGCCACGTACATTTCGATCTGATAAAAGCTATCAATTTTACTGTTAGAGGTATTAATCTAGATTTCGGAGCTTATTAATAACTCCAACAAGATAGATCCTGAACGTACTTATGCCTAATACTTGCAGCTAAACAAAAAGCATCTTTATACTCGACACATGGCGTCAATGTACATTCCCTTGTTGGTAGTAACCAAATCAACCTGGTACTTTCTTGCTTCATACCTAATGATTGCCAGCTGTATATGGTAATCGATCACTATGCGAAAACTGTGCACACTAAAATTGTTTGGAAAAAGAAATATATCTAACTTAGTCTGTTCGACTCATATGATTACCTGCAAATCTTGCGTTACCACCTGTGCATCTTTCTACCCTAATTGACCACCTGGCAATCTTTCCGTGCTATTAAACATTCTTTCCACTCTATACACCGGCCGTGTATACCAAATCGACATCGGAATTTGGCTGTAATTATAAAATGGGAAAAGTTGTTAATCAATCTCTTTCTGCATTATAGGATAACAACTTTTCCCTAGTGATATATATTTTATTAACCAACACAAAATTATAAAATTTATATAAATGGTTCGGCCAGAAAATCAAATATTCCATTATTTGCCCTACTGTGTATGATAATTTTGCGTTCTTCTGCTTATCACGTAATTTTTCTTTACATTCCCGATTCTGCAATTACGTTTAATGCGAGAAAATATTCCATTACGTCCGGAAACTCAAAATCTCGTATTGGTTGGACAGTTTGCGAGGTCTGCGAAATTCCGTCGATTTTGAGGAAATAACGAAGTCCAACCCAGATTATTGTCCATTTCTCCGCAAAATTGTGGACTTTACTGTCTCCTCTCATCCCGACAACATGTTCTACAGATTTATTCCGATCTATCTACATGAAATAATGACAAAATTCTTCTACTGTTCATTTTCTTCATCCTCAAACAACCTATTTCTGACATGACCTCGACTAGTAAGCCAGTGTTTACCTTGTGATACGAAAATTGATGTAACTACTCAGCTTTTTTATATCAAGCTTTGAAGGTTTTGAGAACTATTGTTTTAGAAGCATGTGCTTCTGTATAAACGGGAATGTTTCCCTTCTATTATATCTGTTTCGTTAATTTGTTCATATCACTGGTTTATTAAACAATTATTAGTTATGTGTTTAATGTGCATTCATGCATATCACGTTACAGTGTGTACATTGATCACGTCCATTTGAGCGTCGTTCTCATAGATGCGTTGAGAAATATACCATTATTGTTATTGTACCTCTTCCGTTTTTGACGAATCCACCACGAATAGTGTATTGCCTCCGACGTTTAAACCACTAAAGAGACCCTGTCCAGCGCCAGTAATTACTGATGACCTGATTACGTCGGACGATGAGTTTCGTGCAACCGAATCCAAGTTAAAGTATCGTCAAGTGGTGCCACGGGCGTCATTAGCTACGGTAAGTGATCTCACACCCCTGAAGTTACGTAGCGCTTACCTTGAGGCATACACACAGCAAGAAGAAGACTTCTACTGAGGGAGAACGGAAAGGAAAAAAGCTGTGGAAAACCGCTTGAAATAATGGAGACAATGATGTGCATATAATAACTGAATTCCAACACTTCTATTTCAGTTCCACCCTACTTCGCAGCGTTGTGACTGTAGGGTGCACATAGGCTGAGTGTCGAGCAATCTGACTATAGAACGATATCTGGAAAGCGCATGAGGTTCCGCGTACTAGGTGGTTCATGTAGCTTCATACATTTACCCACTTCCTGGTTACCATATTGGTAAACCGGTTTATGCCTGATTACAGTTGACAGTAATTATGGCAATCAGATCATACTGATCAAAGCTTACATTATACTAGGAAATCACCCGTTTCAATCGTACCTACATGCCCACGATGTCGTTAATTATGTGTTGTGCCCAGTTCCACATGGTTTTGATATGCCCTTACATTTGAGTCAGCTATCAGCAAGTGTTTCATGCATTATCGAATTCACAATTTAAAGAAAAATGATTCACAACTCATATTGTGCAC
Source organism: Paragonimus skrjabini miyazakii (assembly GCA_014338405.1). Lineage (NCBI taxonomy): Eukaryota > Metazoa > Platyhelminthes > Trematoda > Plagiorchiida > Troglotrematidae > Paragonimus > Paragonimus skrjabini miyazakii. The sequence goes on from JTDE01004008.1 coordinate 43,202, forward strand.
GTTTATTAGTCTTTTTTTGCTAAAACTCTTTACATCAAACAAAGTCCACGTTTCAGAAACCTTGTGAACATATTTTGTCACAAAAATATCGCGATTGTTTAACGTAATTGGAGAAAATGTTTAACAAACTTATTTCCTACATCAAAATGGACAAATGTGATGCTTTCTGTAATATTCCGTCAAGTACCACTCGGAAAGTATTACATTCACATATTAACGGTCTATCCATATGGGCACTTGCTCCTTGCGGATAGTTTACAGCATCAGGCGCAATGGGTGCCGCATATTTCGAGCTGCCGCCGAAGACGTTAAAACAACATGATGAAATATCACAATAAAATAGGCTGCACTGATTTCCTGTATAACAAGAAACATTGAGAAGTGTAACAACGAAGTGACCCTTTGAAAAGATATGGGCTATCGCAACGACCGTCACAACAAGTACACTCATGTGACATATGAGTGTAAGTGTGGGCTAACCGGGTCGCTCATCTCTGAAACTACCACTGTTCGCGCGGTTCGCACACGACCAAGACAAACTAGTTACAGAGTGCTGCCTCAGATAGCTTTTTTTGTATTGCATGCTATTGCGTCCCCGTCACACTAGCTCGCTCACAATTACTTAGTTACATGGACGGTTGTCTTTGGCTTTCACTGGAACAGCTCAAGCTTTTTCTGTCCGATATTAGAGATCTGCTTAAAAACCCTTCCATAAAATGTGCATGCAATGTATCAGTAGCGTCAATGGGGCCTGATGCGCTCCCGCTCTCCGTTTTGGAGAATGCTTCAGCCTGTCTACTCATAATTATAGCCGTCAATAGAGGGCTGGGAAGTTACTACGTTTAGAACCGCGCTTATTCGACACAATGATTAAACCAGAAAATCGAATACTTGACAACCACGTGGATTGCAGGAAGACTTGGAAAATGGGATGTAAGCGAAGCATGACAAAAGAAGAGCAAAACGAACCGGCTACCAAGCGACCGGAAATTAGTGCTATTATGACCCTGGACTGTTGAACAAACGAGAAAATGTAGACATGCAATCAACCAATGTCACTGGCATCAACAGTCAAAATAAGTAACAAGATATTTGGAATACAGGGCAAACAGAGAGTGTTTCTACAGCGGTCCATCTAGAAGGCTTCAAGCTTGAAAGCCTTTGACAAAAACAGGAAGGAAATAGAGCTAGATACTGAAGTTATCATGGGGTAAATCAGGGTATGTATATTCCAGAACAGCTACGTATGCCACGTTGAAGTAGGTTGGTAACTGTGAAGAGGGGGCTGTCTACTTGCAATATCCGGAGTCGGCCAAACGTCCCTATGGTGGTGCCGTTGTAGCGGGCTACCCAACCAACCAAAATTCAAGGAGAAAGAGGTGGGGGTAGGCTTTCCCTACTGCTGCAACAACAGACGGGAGTGTGCTCTTCCCCCAGCGTGACCTGCGCGCCACCTGTAATAGAGAAAAAATAAATACCCGGCGGGAAAAAACTATATATAGGTTCATCATGTAGCTTTCCAGTGCCTGCAAAACAGCTCGTATTACTATGCAAAATTGTCTTCTTTCGTCGTTTTTTGTAATTTGCGTTTGTTTGGTTTCTAAAATGAAATGGTTACTTGGGAGAAAGTTACATGTAGCAATGAACATCTACAAAACGTGCTGGAAAGTAAAAATGACGTCTTGATCCCCTGTGGTGGGTGGCGTGGAGGCGTCAGGCGGAGGGGCCGGTGTGGGAACGGAGGCTGCCATAGGTGGCTGCAACAAAGCTCAGGAAATGTCGTCGTCTACATAGGAGACTTTGATACGGCCGACGGAAACTGTGTCATGACGATCATGACGGTCGATCGTGAAGTGCCTTGGTGGTCTCCGAAGCACTTTAAAGGGGCCGGAGTAAGGTGGTTGAAGCGGCTTGCGCACGTCGCCACAAGAGACGAGTACATGTGGACAGGTGGCCAAACCCTTGCGCAGTTGCGCTGGGTTGGATCTGCCGCATATATCGAGATAGTGTGGAAGCAAAATTCGAAGGAAGAGAAGCAGCTGATGTAGGGAGCGAGACCAATTCACCAGGCAGACGAAGTGTGCAGCTATAGATCAGTTCTGCTGGGGTACATTAGAGACTACCCTTCAAGATGTTTCGGATCCCCAAAAGTACGAAAGGAAGGACTTCACTCCATGCCGGATTAGTAGCGGCACAAAGCAAAGCTTCAAGCTGCCTATGAAAACGTTCCACTGGACGAGTTTAGAATGGATGGTATGCTGTGGTACGAATGCGCCGGCATCCAGGAAGGTGCGTCATATGTTCGAATATTGAACATTCAAAACGCGAACCGCGGTTCGTCGTAATGGTTGTAGGGCATCCGCAATTGGCCACCCAACGTTCCAAGAAGGCGTTCACGACAGCCTCAGAGGAGCAATTCTTCAGTGAGATGGCATCCGGCCAGCTTGAAAATCGGTAAATGCAGGTTAAGATGCAAAAGTAGCCGCTCGAAGACGGTAAGAGTTCAACTAGATGTAAGCAAACGTGCAAAAACCTGGCCTCTGGACGATTGAATAGAAAGGTTGTGCTCCATGTGTGTTTATGCCCCTTAGAACGTTGGCAACACAGGTAAGCGCGTACCCAACTACGAACATCTGAGTTAACTTTAGACCAGACAAATCCATCCGTTAATAACGTAACGGCGACGCGAACTCCAGGCTGCGAGAGGTAGTGGAGCACGGCGGTAAGCCAGTGGCACTACAGGTCTCAAAATACCTGTATTGAATCGTTCGCTAACGATTCAAGTTCACAACGAGTTACGCGTAATCTGATGATCTGAAAATGCCTATCTCAGTATCCAACGGCAGAGAAGTCAATCTATCTTCGAAACGGTTAATGAGAAGGCGCTGGTGAAAACTGGATTTAATACGGTACTAATTGAATAAATGTGCATGAAAATTAAATCTCACCTCGAATGTGAAAAATCCCCAGAAAGTGAGTAAATGATACGCCTGTACAACAAATCTGACAACTGGGCACCGCCCAGTAATGGAGGACGATAAAACGGAATTGAGTTCACTCAAACAAATGGTCACTGGTTGGTTCGGAGCGAAGTGATTGTTCACGTATCGAGAAATGGTAAGAATTATAAGCTATTCAAGAAAGAATATGGAAGAAGAATGTCTCATTTTGACATTCAGAAATGTACAGGGCTCAAACTGAATAGTAGTAAAGGAAGCGGTTACAGTATCTGGTGTAAGAACAAAATGATTAATACTGTTTATTCTCAGGAAATATAATGAAACATAGGGCCACCCTTCAGCGCAAATCAACCAAAGCACAGCAATCTCAAAATAGTGCGACAGACCTTAGCAAGATCAATAACCTGTAGTCATATCACAAAGGGTGGTTCCGTCTGTAGTAGACAGCGGAGTGGCACTCAGCTTCAAAGAGTAGCGTTGTATAGAAGTTTGGAAATCAGGTTCTAGCCTGAGCCGCAGCTAGATCACTAAGGTCAGCGGAAGTGAGTGTGACTAAGGTGGCGTGGACGAGTGAAATAGCGCCAGCGACATGGTTGAGGGCAGCAGAGAAATGCTGTGTGTCGCAGGTAAACTGCGAAAGGTAGTCCAAGTGTCCGACCTCCCTGGGGAAGTACCTGTCTGGTGAAGAACTTAGTGCGTGCGCTAAAGGCATGTGGTCCGTAGACACAATGACGGGGCGACCTTACAGTGCGTGACGGAAATGACGGATGCCTGGCTAAGTATCGAGTAATTCTCTCTCAACAGTTCTATACAAAGATTAGGCAGGTAACAAACGTATGAAGAAGAAACCTAGGGTTGTCAGTGGTCGGCGACAAACTGTTGTAATACGGCATCAACAGCTATGTCCGAGGCATTGGTGAAGAGACAACGTGGGTGCCAGAGGGTCTGGATGGGCTAAATGAGCAACGCTGAATATAGCCCCCTTTTAGCTCGAGGGAAGCCGTGCACGCTGCGTCCGTAAAATTGAATTCACATGTGCCGCCTCGGAGTGAGTATGTGAGGGGTTACGGGAGATGCGAACAATGCAGGATAAACCGGCGGTAGTAATTCCGGCGAAACGTTGGAGCTGCTTGTAGAATGCTTGTTCGGAGAACTCATTGACAGCACTTACTTTCGCTGGCAAAACTTGTATGCCAGAAGCAGAAATAATGTTACCTGAAAATTCTTTAGCACCCTTTCCAAATTCGCATTTAGCTGGATTGACGGTTACCCCGTGTTGGGTTAACCTGGCAAACAAGGAAAACAGATGTAGCAAAGGTTCTTCTTCGGAAGAACAGGCCACTAATATGTTACTCAATTAGGGGTAGACGAAGTCCTGGTCCCGCATACTTCATGAACGAAACACTGAAAGGTTTGTGCAGCGTTCCTAAGGCTGAATGGCATTGGAGAGAATTCGAATAGGCCAAAAGGTGTGATATCGGCTGTCTTTGGGATATCCTTCTCCTCTACTAGGATCTGGTGATAGATGCGAACCAGACTGATCTTACTGAATACAGTTATGATAGAAGGACAAGCTGTCAAATCATGTATGTGAGGGATCGGATACCATCAGGGGTTGTGACTTTGTTAAAACTACGATGATCGCCACAAGGGCGTCAGTCACTTGATTCCTTCGGAACCATATGAAGTGTGGAGACCCATGGACCTTTGGAAGGGCGGAGTATTCCTAGTTCAAGCCTGTGTTCGAAATCCGTCCTAGCAATCTTTAGTCTGTCTTGGGCCAAAAGTTTCGGCCTACACGACACCGGTGGACCTATGGTCCTCATGTGGTGCGTTCGTGGATTAAGCAAATTGTGGGAAATCCAAAAATCTATATGCGTAGGGTTGAGGGGTTTCATGCTGAAGCATGAGAGAGTTGATAGCCTCTGCATATGCTTGGGTGCCCTTGATGCTAAGCTTTGCGCGGGACCCAATCAACTTTCGTCTTTAGGTATTGACCATAAGGTCTAAATGCTGGAAAATAACCGACCCCTAAAATAACAAACGGTACGGTTGCAATTGCAAAAATCTGGCGATATGTTCGCCGGAGAAAGTGTTGACCATATGTAGGAATGTGTGGGCCGTTAGCTGCATGGGTAAGGAAGTGAGGGTTACCTCGCCGGATCGTGAGGGAATCATGCTGACTTCCGCCCCACTATGGACCAGGGACGTGGTCCTCAAACTTAAATCTGTAACATGAAAAAGGCGACTGCTAGAGAGGGTGCCGGTCACGTTTGTTGCCACTGCAGGCCGGCTTGAGGATTTCCCTGGTTGCCAAACTTGTGATGAAACCAGCACAAATTGCCCGGTGTCTGAAGGTGTTTGCGTGGACATTCATTCCGGAGCCGCCGGAAGGAGGAACGTGTCCTGAGGCAAGCAAAATCCAGTCAGAGGGCTGCAATTTCCGCCCAAACGAGATGCCAGTCACCTGCGAGCGGTGGACAGGATGATCTCTGTGAAGCTGAAAATTCAGGACTCATAGGAGCATCTGCTGTGCAGTTTTTCTTACCACAGTGGGTGACACAGGGAAACCGGTACAAAACGGTCCCTTATCTCGTCCGCGAGTTGTGCTGAATCCAACAAGGACGAGCACTCAGCAGCTATAAAGGTAGCCTGTGTATCAACCGAAAGACGCTGCATCCACAGTTCTTTAAGGACTCCCACATTCATAGATCATAGGCCTTACAACTTGTGCATTCGAAGCAACAAGTTTGACGACCGCCTATCTCCCCATTGCAGATATCTAAAGAGTTGTTGTGGCCGCGATCTATTAGACGGTGTGATCCATTTGACAACAGCTTCTTTAAATGAAACGTATTTACGTTCAGTGGGTGCATTCAGTAGGATGTCACATTCTTGCATTGTGCCCTCTTTAGGAAACCGGGCCAAAAGTTGACTAAATTTCGCTTGATCTGCAGCGATGCGCCGGTTGCAGAACTTCACCTCCAAATATATGAACCACAAGGCGGGTTTCATGTCCAAGAACTGTGGAACAGTGAGGGTGACTACTCCAATCATCGGCTTCTGTTCTGTGTCCATTGCAAAATGGGGGGAAAATGAAAGAGATATGTACTGAATATAGAAATCAGCGAAAAAGCTACGCATATATACGAACAAATAATATGATGATTGCCAAATAAATCCCAGAAATAAAAACGGTCTACCAGGTTTAATAAATTTCCGATTCATCAATTTGTTGCGGTGAACCGGAAAAATTGTTGAAAGGAAACCGATTATTAATTGCCCCCACCAAATTTTAGTGAACCGAAACAGGAGTGCTGAAGGAAAATGGATTATTAGTCTGGCTCAGCAATTTGTAGAGGACTGGGACGTTCCTACGTTTAGAACCGTGCCTATCCTCCACATTGATTAAACCAGAGAACCGAATAATGGACAAAGGTGTGTATTGCAGAAAGACTTGGAAAATGAGATATGAGCGAAACATGACAAAAGCAAGGCAAGTGTGGGAACTCTCCCGCAAAATCTCACCCCAGATTCGATGAGTTATCCAATGGCAACAATTCAGAAGGTGGCAAACAGCGCAGTACTCTATATATTGCCACTACCGAGAAACAAGAAAATCTACAGCCAGCAAGCGTCTTACGTGTAGCGCGTCGAACGGGAAAAAACTTTCTACGCTAATGTAAATAAGGCGTAAAATTGAGCTTTTCAGGAAGTGTCACATTGTACAACAAAATACCAACAAAAATCAAGCTGTTCCAGGAGGTCCCTACACAAGATCAATTGTAAAAAGCAGGCCAGACATATTGACTCCGTGTACCCTTCACATATTGGCGACCCTGCCAGGATGAATGGAGAAGTGCCAGGATTAAAGAGGCGTCATTGTAGAACGAGGAGTGCGGTGGAAGAAAAGAGGCGTGTGGGTAAAAAAAATTATCAGGATCAGAAAAGATTTGTCACGATTGTAGCGACCCCATTCGTTATTGTCAACTGTGTTAGCGCTAAGAGTTCAGTTTGTAAGATCATGCGAACTAAAGACGACCGGCTGAGAAGAACACAACGAGTAGACAAAAATATTTTGTTGACCAGCGAGATCAAAACGAGCGTAAACCAATACCAAGACGAAAGGATAACTGAGCAGAGCGATAGGCGAGCACGCAGCGAGGTCGTACGTTCGAGCGCGCGAGGTGCTTGTTGGAGACTCTACTCGTTCAAACAGATGCTTTAGTACATGGAAAAAATAGGAACAAAAAGAGTACACATGGCACTGGTAGCTCTATCGTAGTTGATAACAACGAATTAGGCCGCCACATGATAAAAATAAATGTGAAAAATAAGTTACAAGTAAATGGGCGGGGAACCCGGAGACACTACGACCCTGGCAACATGAGCACTAGCCGGCTAGTAGAAGGTGGGTTGCGTAGTGGGTGATCGAAATCACCAAGCGCGCACGGGTTGAGTGTGAACTGTGTAACAGCAACGATGTCAATGAAACTGCGCGTCTAACAGCTTGTGCAATTTCGCCTCTCCCTTCCAGGTTTCGCGGCAGCCACATACCTGGACCGAGCGGAGAAAGCAACAGCGGAGGAGAACAATGATTAATTGTAAGACGCCTGTTTTGTCGACTGGTACACACCTCTCTTACCATCACGTTTTCGTGCTTCTGTTTTGCATGTGCTGTTGAATAAACGCTTCCTACGAACTAGTGTGCTCAATTGGGTGGTTGTGAATACGGCTTCCAACTCACCAGTTCTGTGACTAACTTTCTTACTATCCATTTCAGCACGTGGACCTTCTGTCCCTTGCACAAAGAATTATTATTGATCACGCGAGTCTTCACACCTGCGATACATTGCATTACTGGCGACCATGCCAGGGACTTCTGGACCGAAGAAGTCAGAAGACTCAGAAGGATAATCATTTTTCGGGAATTTATCCACTTCCGTCATCGCTTTATTAGCATCAGTTACCGGAGGAGGACACATTAAAACCCAATCAACACCCACACCGCCTGCGCCGGAAAAGTTTTGTGTTGGTGACAACTTCCGCCGCTGGGAGTTCCAAGCAAAGGAGTACGTTTTTCTTTCTACACAGGCAGAGAGGGCTCGTGTCCTTGCCACGCTTCTGGACGGGAAAGCGCTGGACATCGCGATGGATGAAGGCATCCTGCAAGGTGACATTACTGAGGGAACGTTTCGACGATTACGTGCGTGTTTTACCACTAACCCCCACCGATTGGAAGTCTGCCGCCAATTCCATGAACGAATTCAACATCCCGGAGAGAAACCCGCAGCTTTCACCCGTGAACTACGGCGCTTATGTGCCGAGGGTTTTACGGATGACACCCCTGAAGTCCGGGAACAACGTATCCTCCAACAAGCTCTGGAGGATACCAGAGACCCGAGCACACGTCGTGCGTTCCTCACTGCGGCTCCCACGTCCAATCAAGAAGCTTTAGATCGGGCGGCCACTAATAAACAAGTCAATGGGGTTATCGAAAGAGACCAGCAGTACCGAACGAGGGAGATTGCGCCGGTAAAGTACAGGCTACTGGCTCGCCCACAACCGTTCAATCGCCAGGAGCGCTACGGGCCACAGCGGATGCAACGGCCACCCTACCAAAACCCCCATTGTTATTATTGTTCCCTCTATGGAAAACGAGCGTACCGGTGTGGTCATAAACGAGGTGAGTCCGCTACCCATCCTTTATCTAAGTTTATATGTCCGTTTCTTTTACTGAATAACAGTCAGGTAGGCTCGCCTACTGTCTGTAGATTGTTGTGACCTGCACCATCCGTTTTACTCGTAGATACCGGAGCTGCTTGTTGCCTAATAAATAAACACATATTACCGAGACAGGTTTTACGAAAGCAAAACTCGGGCGTCCAGCTAGTTGCTGCTAACGGTACCGACATTAGATCAGTCGGTTGGCTGAATGTCCCTGTTACCTTGGGCGAGAAAGTACGTGAACGCCTGATGTTGGTAGTTGACAATCTTCTCTGGGATGCCATTTTGGGAACTGATTTCCTGACAACACTACAGGGTAAGATAAACGTACCAAATGGGACATTTGAATGCAACACCGGGACAATCCTATTTTGTAACTCTGCTCGCCAAAGCATGGGTGTCATGGCTGCTGCCGTGAAACAGTTGCTGCCATCAGAACCCTGCTTATTGTTAGCGCTCTAATGCCAGAGTTAGAGTCAACACTTACGGAATTCCAAGATGTATTCGGGTGGAAGAATGATGAGACCGGCAGGACCAACTTAACACGGCATCGACTAGATACAAGTGATGCTAATCCAACCCAGTTGCCATCACGCCGAGTGCCCATTCAGTACCAGACCGAGCTGGAGAAGATGGTTAGTGAAATGTTAGCTAGCGGAATAATATGCCCCTCTCAGTCCCCTTGGGCTGCTCCAATTGTCCTAGTAAAAAAGCCCGAAGGGACACTTCGGTTATTTGTTGATTATAGGAAACTGAATGCTGTTACGAAAAAGGATTCATTCCCATTACCCAGAATCGATGACACGTTTGGTGCCCTTGCCCGGTCTGCGTGGTTCAGCACCCTCGACCTAGCACCTGGGTACTGGCAAGTAGAAATACATCCGGAGGACCGATGCAATTCCTTCCGGACTGTATGAATTCCAGGGGATGCCATTCGGACTAACTAATGCACCCGCCACCTTCCAGCGGTCGATGCATACGGCACTGCGTGAGTTGATACCGGATAAATGCCTCGTGTACTTAGATGACATCATTGTACATGGACATACACCTAAGGAACACCTGGCCAATGTATGACGAACTCTAAAATAGTTTCGAGACGTTGGGTTAAAGCTGGAACCGACCAAGTGCACATTTTTCAAACAAGAGGTCAAATATCTAGGACACATTGTCTCTTCCGCCGGGGTGGGGTATGATTCTGACGAAACCGAGCGTGTACGGTTCTGGTCTGTGCCGAAATCCGTCGATGATGTCCGCAGTTTTCTCAGTTTAGCTTCGTATTACCGGCGATTCATAGTGCGTTTTGCAGAAATCGCAGCACCCCTCTATTCCCTCCTAAACAAAGATACTACCTTCGTCTGGTCAACTGATCAAGAGGAATCCTTTGACCGGTTGCGGGGAATAATTTGTAGAGCGCCCATTCTGACATTTCCGGACACATCTACTGGCGCGGGTTGCTTCGCTTTAGATACTGATGCTAGTGATACGGAAATCGGTGCTGTTCTGTCTCAGCGAACACCAGATGGGTTGGATGCTGTTGTCGCTTATGCTAGCAGAAGCCTCACTAAATGAGAAAGAAACTACTGCACGACGCGTAAAGAAATGTTAGCCCTGGTGCACTTCGTCAGACAATTCAGACATTACCTTGTCGGGCGTCGGTTTCTCGTGCGCACAGACCACCAATCACTTCTGTGACAGCAAAACTTTCAGGCTTCAGAAAGTCAGATTGCACGATGGCGAGAGTACTTTCAGGAGTATGATTTCGAATGTCAACATCGTCTCAGGAAGCAACACGCGAATGCCGATGCAATGTCACAAAGACCATACAAAGATCACGGGGAATGTCCATCCTGCACAGCTGATTTTGTTTCAGCTATAACGCTAAGGGTATCGGAGACGCAAGAGTGTGCATAAATGCACTCCGAAAAACCGGATCTACAACCAATCTACCAACTTCTGCTACAAGGTCAAAGTCGACCTACTAAACAAGAGGTCGCCGAAACCAGCTGAGAAACCCGTTGTCTGTGAGCACTTTGGCCGAAACTGGTAATGCAAGAAAATGTGCTGTATTTCCAAGATGGCCTAGCCTATCTCCGACAAATTGTGGTACCCATATCCACGTTCACGACTGTCTTGCGTCGGTTGCATGAAGAACTTGGTCATTCCGGTCAAAACAAGACCGAAAGGGCAGAAAGACGACGGTTCCGGTTGCCACACATGAGACGGGGTGTAGCATTGTGCTGTCCGGGGTGTACGGAAAGTGCAAAATTCAAGAGCCCGAATCAGCACCCTCGTGCACCACTTCAATCTATGATAGCAGGTTTTCTGAATGAGATGATTGGAGTAGACATTATCGGACCTTTGCCAGAGACGGCGAGAGGGAACCGTTACATGCTAGTCATGGTTGACTATTTCACAAAGTGGTGGGACGCGATTCCCATCCCAGCTACAGAAGCTTGAACGATTGCTAAAACGATGTTTAACGAATGGATTTCACGCTGGGATACGCTATACCAGCCACATTCCGATCGGGGATCCAACTTTGAGTGCATGCTGATGCCAGAAATGGACCACATCCTGAACATTAAGAAGTTCCGCATCACAGCTTACCATCCGCAGGGAAACGGTCTTGTTGAGCGCACCAGCCGTAAGCTGAAAAACTTGCTTAAAGCTTTTCTCACTCTTGAGAACACGCGCGATTGGGACATTGCACTGCCACGCTGCCTCCTAGCGTGCCGGGTCACTGTCCATGCGTCGACGGGCCAAACCCCTCACTTCATGGTGTCGGGTCTGGAAATTCGACTGGCGTCAGATACGCTCCTCCCAACTGACCACCATGAGCCACTACCAACGACGGAACCTATTCACCAAATGCACTCAAGCCTCGTGCGTGGTCACCAGGTTGCAAAATCACATCTACAAGCAGCTCACTGTCATCAGAAGGCTTACTTTGACAGAAGAGTTCATGGGGCCCAATGTCAACTGGGAGTCGAAGTGCGGCTGTATGACGCTATACCACCCCCAGGCATCCCGTCTAAACTGCATGAGCAGTGGAAAGGCCCGTACATCATTGATGAAGTATTTACTGATGTAACCTATCGCATCAAACAGCCGGCAATACACGGATAGTCATCTGTAGTTCATTTTAACCGACTGAAGAGGGCGATGACTGCAACTGGAGGCGCTGGGGACAGCGCTTACGGACAGGGGAGTCTTGTAACAGCAACGATGTCAATGAAACTGCGCGTCTAACAGCTTGTGCAATTTCGCCTCTCCCTTCCAGGTTTCGCGGCAGCCACATACCTGGACCGAGCGGAGAAAGCAACAGCGGAGGAGAACAATGATTAATTGTAAGACGCCTGTTTTGTCGACTGGTACACACCTCTCTTACCATCACGTTTTCGTGCTTCTGTTTTGCATGTGCTGTTGAATAAACGCTTCCTACGAACTAGTGTGCTCTATTGGGTGGTTGTGAATACGGCTTCCAACTCACCAGTTCTGTGACTAACTTTCTTACTATCCATTTCAGCACGTGGACCTTCTGTCCCTTGCACAAAGAATTATTATTGATCACGTGAGTCTTCATACCTGCGGTATATTACAACTGTGTAACAGGGCGTGATGCTGTGTTGTCGATACCGTTTTCATTTTCATGTGTGTGTGTCGTGTGCATGGCTTACTGGGCCTTTGGCTCATGCACGTTTGTGTTGTTTCCTTCTACTGGACTTTTGTTGTTGGAACCCCAACTTCGGAAGTACACCGTCCCCTGGTGTCTCCGTGTTACCCTAAAGTTGGTCCGCAAGTGTTACGGACAATCAGAGTAAAGGCAACCGGCTTGTATGTTAAACTCGCGCGGGCAACTCGAAATTTGGTTCAAATTTCCTCGCTGTTATTGTCATTCCATATTTTGTCATATTGGTGCTTTGTGCATCATAACTTTACATGCGATTACTGTTATTCGTTTTCGAATAACACACCAGTTTCGTTACGCATCAAATTATTTGGTTAACAATATTTATATCCGCATTTATATCCGTTTTATATTGTACTGTTTAACGCATCTATTTGGCCGATTATCTGTGCAGACATCTGCTCGGTTTCACTATTTCCTAGCTCTACGTTCTACTTTTTTCGCTTACCGTTTATATAACGCTGATACATCCGCTTTCCTTCACAATGACACGCACGAGATCCAGCAGCATCAGTGGATCAGAAGTATCGAGTGCCTGTGGTTGTTTCGGCTGTCGCAAAAGTGTTCAAAACGGTATGCAGCGCCAGACATGCCTACACTGGTACCACATCAAGTGTACTGGCCTCAAGGAGGACCAGTACACTCTGCTGGCTTCGTCAAAAACGCCGTTTATCTGCATGAGCCACCTATTTCGCAAAGGCTGCACTTCGTCCGAGGCTGTATCCGTTCCGCTACCCGCCACTGCCAGTGAGCAGAAATGTGACACGCTGAAGTGTGGTTGCAAGACGTCTAAAAACGCCAATGCAGTGCACATGGACACGGTTGAAAAAGCTCTGGTAGGAACACAAACGGCTCTATCTGACAGGGAGTCAGAGCTGAACTCACTAAACGTGTATATTGCGCTCGCCATTTCGGGTGTGGCCGTTGCTCGTAAGGCAGTGGCTTTGTCCACAGCACAAATTGAGGAGGCCGCGACAAATCTGAGGGACAAGGCACTCCGGGAGTGGAGGCTTGTTTTCTGGGGACGATTCCTGACCACACCCTCTCCAGGTAAATAAGCAAGAGCGGTGTTAAACACCGGATTCCCTCCAGAACTAACAAACTCAGTTTCGGCCAGCAGACTTCGCTCAAAAGCTACCAAGAAGATACTTGGACTTTGTGTAACGTTACCCGCAAGGGTCAACACGGTGGAAGTACTGAACAAAACGGTTCGGTTAAAAAAAGTCATGCTAATTTAAAAAGAATCTCACTGGATCGCTCATGGCAGGAGCGGCAGAAGCGCCCCCAGCTTGACAAAACAAAGCCGCGCATCAAGGCTGACCCCAAACTTTAAGCCAACGTAAAGGTCCTTATTCCCATTCTTAAGAAGGGACCAGCGCCTCCGAATGGATCAACCCATGTGTCCACACCCACACCAAAGACGACTGCTTCCATCTCATTGGATGGCCAATCATCTTTGGGGCTGCATGGGTCTGAACCAGTAGCTCCCAAAGAGGTCACATAGCAGCAGTCCTGCTCTAAACCCCCAACCATCAGACTTCCAAAAAGTTCTACCCAAACTTGCTGTATTCCTAAACTTTACAGCTCAGTGAGTCTCCTTGGATTACCAACTGTTTCTAGAAAGGCTCACAATTGATTAATTCCAGACGCTTTCCCATATGCCGCGTCACGGTAATTTCTTCCTAGGTTCTCTTCTATCCAAAAATCACACCCACATTTTCGGGGGTATAAAACTGCAAACCACCATCCAGTATTTCAAAAAATGAAGACGGTTCACGAGCCATCACACCTGAGCAACCAGAAAGGGAAGAAGCGTCCCACAGAAACGCTCACATATCCTCAGGCGATGCAGAAACGGCCACAACCCTCCAAGAGGGCTCAGGAAACTCTGACGCCGTCTACACACTACCCCTCGCTACTAGGACTGCTTTCTCAAGCTCTTCCTCGCGCTCTTCAGTCTCTTCTTGTACCCAGTCAAACGATGAGGTAGCCCTCAGGTGCGTGTACAATAACTGTCAGTTTTTTAAACAAACTACCTGAAATCAGACAGTTGGTGCACGACACTCGTCATCATATTCTTGCTTT